>JBBPRQ010000332.1:0-34484 GCA_038093095.1 Boletus insuetus | reverse complement strand
AGACTCAGATTGTCCAATAATTCATGGCAGGCAGATATGCAAGGCATGGAAATAGGCAGGGTGGGAGTGGGTGGGTTCATTCAGATTGCATTTTATTTTATATCCCCTTGTTGTTCTAAAGGCTTGTGTTCCGCTGTACTTATATTAAGATCCTATGTGTTCCACTGTAGACTTGTGCAAAAATTGCTCTTTGTGATTAGGTTCACATGACTCAGCACCATTGGCCGGCAGTCTCCAGCATCATTTGAGTTGTCTTAGTTTCAATTTAGACTCAGAAGTATTGCTGCTTACACAACCATTTCAGAGTCACTCTGAAGCTCATAATTGCACAATTATAGCCATCATGAATCCCACTATTATTGTATGCCTATGTACTTTTATTTCAATTTTCATCTGCCTTGATTTTGCAGCTATGTAAAGCTGACTTGAGCTGGCTTGAGCTGGCATGTCAGTCACACTGAGCTGGGAATGTTGAGTGACTCAGCTATCCAAGCTGAGTCATGCTATGTGCTGGGGGTAGCCAGAGTCAGCTAGGAAATAGCCAAGTTATGGCAACACTATCCAGTACACCTCTGAGCTGTCCGTTAACTCATAATAGTGATTGAGCATGCACTTTGCCACATTGAGGGACACTTGGATTGCAGTAGAGTATGCCAGGTCAAATGATTGTGTGGTCAGTGCTTCATCAATGCGGTCCATGGCAGAGATCACTATGGTAAGATTTGATGTTGAACAAGAAAAAAAAAAATTTGCATCCTTGAGAATCTAAAAGTTACCACAATGGTTGATGGGATGAAGTAGCCAGTAATAAAGCATGGACACACCTTCAAAATGTTGCATAGCTCTCAAAGAACATCCCACTCTTCATCACCTAGTTCAACTTCCTCAAACCAAGGTCTCTCCACTGCATGAGTATGTTGATTTCTTTGTGATGCTCAAGTGCATACTCAACCATGTCAAATGTTGGATTCCACCATGTTGTCACATCATGTGGTAACAATGTCACAGCCTTCCTCAACTCCTTGAGAATTGTCTTCCACATGGACAAAACCTTAGTAGTGGAGTAGATGACCTTGTAAGCAAGCTTGCGAAGCTGCAAACATGTATGAGCTTAGCAGCAGTGGTAAGTCAATGACACTCTATCCTACCTGGACAAGTGGTAACTTTATTGGTCAGATGTGCTTCTCCGGTGCCTCTCATTCTGCAGCACTCAACAGTCTTGTTTCATCCACCTAGCCTGCATTCAAGTCATTCAAGTCATTGGCATTGGCATCCAGCTCACCTGCCACCATCTCTTCATCCTCCTCAAGATGTTCACTCATCACTGCAAGATCAGTTGCATCAAGTCCATAGTCCAGCACTGCCTCAACATCCTTTTTTTTCACATCAAACAGACAGGAGGAATTTTGCAATAAGGTTAATAACATGAAGAAAACACCTTGTATGACTGTCTGATCCTCCTATCCAGGTCCATGTTCTTCCTGGTTCTGCTTCTGCAGAGCTTCAGAGGTTTAGGAGTTTGTGGAACAAAGTCTGGGAGGACTAGTCCAAAGTTCAAAGGAGATGGCACAAAGTCCAGAGGAAGTGGACCAAAGTCTGGAGAGAGTGGACCAAAGTCTAGAGGGAGTGATACATAGATAACTCAGATACTGAGTGGCAGCAATGTCCGGAGTTGTCAGAGGGTGGAGGGAACAAGGAATGGAGGTGGTGAGGACATTGGTGCAGGACTTATGTGTTGTGCCCTTGCCAAGCTCATGGGTCCTTGTATTTCAGAAGGAGGGAAGTCCAAAGTAAGAGGATAATGAAGAGATCATCAAGGAAGGACGAGGTTGAAAGGGACAGAGTGGTTGACTACATGGTAACATTTATTTTGTACTGAAGGTACAACAGAATAATACAGGAGATTATATAGTACTTGAAATCTGGAATAAGTCTGGATCTGAAACTACTGCATGAAGGCAATGTGCATAGGAAAGGGAGGGTGAGCAATGGAGCATGGAACACAGCTGGAGAGGGCTATAACGATTGGACAGGTGAAATGCAGACTATAATTAAAAGAGATAAATGAAGGTATGAGTCCAGAGTTACAACTCTGTGGATGTCCATTGCTCCTAGGTCAAGGGTTGCCTGAGATTACCTGGAGTTGTCCAGAGTTGGACTTGGTAAAATCTGGGACATGACAAAGGGGAAATGAATGTCATATGGAGGTAGGACAAGGAGGTGGATCTCCAGTGCAAGTCCAACAATTTCCAGAGATAAACCCCAGGAGGGAGTTCAATGGAGGTGTGACCTTGGTTTGAGGGATGTAATGGAGGTGGGCCAAAGGTGTTCAGAGATGATCCAATAGAGGTCAGAATAGAATATGACATCTCCAAAACTTGGAACGAGGTTCACCAGCTTATCAATCATCACTGTTGTTTATGGCATTGTCACATGTCACACCCAACATCTAGGAGCTTCAGTATAAGGTTAGCACACAAGAACTCCAAATGTACCTTATCTGAGATTCCAAATTCTTTTAGCATCTTTACAAATATAGTGGCCAGCTTGACCCTGGTGTGTGACTGACAATGCCACATCAGTAATGAAAGTGAGGACATCCTTGTGAGTTACTAATACTTGCCTGTGCTGCTCCAACCAAATCTAATAGCATTGAGAGTAGCTTGCCATCATGTTTGAGATGCACCAAAAATGCCACAAATGCTCTGTGGTTTGGGGATGTCCATGCATTAGTGGTGAAACTCAATTTACCCTTGTACTCCTAGTAGTATATTTTATGTCTTCTCTAATGTTTCATGCACAAGAACAAACTGACCTTCAACATTTTAGCTACATGGTGCCATGTTCATGTGAACACAAGTCTCACATCACGCAAAACAGTGTACTGAGAGGGTAAGTGGTATTCTGGTCAACCCATCTTCATGAGTGACTGAGATGCCCATCCTGGACAATTGTAAATGGCTGCAGATTCTCACTGTTACAGCCTACTAAAGGGGTAGTCATTTTTCTTCTATTTGTTCTCTCACCTCTTGTCTCACTCTCTCATTGTTCTCTCACCTTTCATCTTGCTCTCTTGCCTCTCATCTTGCTCTCTTGCCTCTCATCTTGCTCTCTCTCCTCTTGTCTTGCTCTCTCATTGTTCTCTTGCCTCTCATCTTGCTCTCTCTCCTCTCATCTTGCTCTCTCATTGTTCTCTCACTGTATGCAGTTGTATTCATAGTGGAGTCATCCTCCACATTACTAGATGCATTCTTCCAATCACCTTCTCTTTATGGCTCACACGGTGCCCTGCCCCAATACCCTATTTAGACTTCCTTTCTGACTCCATTCCACATTGTCTTATTCAGACTTCTTCCTTTGTGGAACTCTGTTTGTATTTCATATTGTGCTGTGCACTATATCTTAGATCTAACTCACTGCTGTGCATCGAGTCATATGTAGACAGAGATGGAACACCTTCAGTCTTCCACTCCTTTATTTCCTTTTCTATCTCTTGCACGGACCAGGGGCCTACTGTATAAATAGTCTTGCTTTGCTCGCCTGTATTTTCCCTTAAGCTAGTTCTACACAATATCAGTGTTGTTTCTAGATCTATCCTCCGAGTCCCTAGTGAGCACCTCATCGTACCTAGGATAGGAGAGACCTGCCTAGGCTTGCATTCCTCTCAAGCTTGGCATCGTCCTTCAGTGTTACCTCATCACCCTTCAGTCCTTACTCGTGCTACACTTCTTTAACCCATATCATAGCATGCTCTGTCAATACATCACTGTGCATTACAAAAGAACTAGCTTCTCCATCTGCCTCTACTATTATGTAGAGGGCATTCCCCCATTCCACAATATCTCACTTCAGCAGAGTCAGAGTACCTTCAGACTCCCCTCCCTCTTCCTCTGGTTCTACAACCCCCACCATGGACCACCATTCCTGTTCCTTCCTGCTTCCGCGTATCCACCGTTTACCTGATGACCACCCCATTTATCTTGTCTGTTCCGATTGATATGCCCCTCTGGATATCATCGCAGAATATCATCAACATCAACAGGCACTTGTGGATATCAACCTAAGCCAAGGTTGGAACCTTGACAACCTCCCCTCAGTATCTGAATTAGCTGCCATCCACTCCCCAACTCCCACATCCCACATTGTTCCTGACAAGAAACCTCCTGCTGTTTTTCAGAACCCTTACCTGGAACTGACCGCAGAAGACATACAAATTGATCTGGCTCTAAATGAGGACTCTGATGCAGAACCAACTGACGTAGAGATGGTATCAGAAATCAAGGCTGCCCTCCCTGAGGACTTTATGGGGGAGGCTGAGGATGCCTACTTCACTATCAACAATAGGCTTTTCTCGGACCGCAATAAGTCCCTCACTTTTTTCAACAAGATTAGTAAGCACCGAGGAAAGACCTTTGCTGAAGGATGGCTGATAAAACTCGGGAACCCCTCTATTCCCGATGACTTAAAGACCTTCACTTGCATCAAATAGGCTTTTGAGACCACCTTCTCTCCCTATGACATAGCTACTAAGGCTCGGATTGACCTCTCCAAACTCCATTAACATGCCAGAAAAGATATCAAAGGAACGTGGAGTGACGGGTTCACTACATATGCTTTACAATTCCAACTTCTCACCGAGAAGTCGGGGATCACCAACAAACACACTTTTATGGAGTGGTTTATCCAAGGCCTCACACCAAAGCTCACCACAATAATCCTGTCATGTGACATAATCCCGGACAACTACAAGGATTGGATAAAGAAGGCTGGCCAGTTCTCCCAACAATTATGGAGGATTGGGGACCTACAATGAGGCATGCCATATATTCCAGGCCTCTCCTCTCAAAACCACAAGGACCTATACACAATGGACATAGATGCCATGCATCTGTCGCTGACTCAGCATGCTGAGTATACATGGAAAAATCAATGCTTCATATGCCATAAGGTTGGCTGTAGGTCTACCAACCACACCAGATCTGGAATCAACTGGACCATATGTCCCTGCCCAACCACACCCTCTGGATGCCCCACACATCCAACTTACAAAGTCCCGCAACAATGGACACAAACCACCACCACAACAGAGGAGGAGGATGAACTCTCGGCTTACCTAGATGCCATGGATAGCTCTGAGAAAGGCACTGCAATTAGGATCCTCAAAACTGCTTTCAGAGAGGGCACCTCATCTGCAGACAAGGAGGAAGGCTACCAAGCCATAGCTAAGGTACAGGCGGCCTCATACCAAGAGTGCCAAAAGAAAGCGACCAGGGCAGCACCACAAGCCAGGGCTATATGGTCTGGACCATGAAACAACTGATTTTCCGTCTTAGCACCGGCAGACCTCTGGACAACCACCCTGGAGGAAGATGCAGATCATTATCTGTGTACATATGCAAATGGTGAAAATTTCCAACCAATGCTGGAAGCGGAAGCAGCTACTCCCATGGGTTAAGAGACGGGGCTTGGACTGTAGCCTTCTTCACAAGAGACTGCCATGAGAAACACAGTCAAACATGGGATTAAGGTGGTAAGAGCAGTGAGTAAAGAGGAAGAGACTTGTGCAATAGGTGGAACCGACTGCCACACAATGTCTAGGACCAGGAACCAACCTGGCAACCACATACAGCAAAATGCCAGTTTCTGTGTAGAGGCATGTGCGATAGGTGAAACTGACCACCACATGTGGCCTGGGACTGGAACTGACCAACATTCCACGACATCCAAAACTGACTGGAGTCTAACTCCTGGAACTGACCAGGGTTTTTAAAGGGCAGGATTGGGTCAATGTCATATCCTGCCCATTGTTCTTTTTCACTTAGATGTTCTCCAGTATTCATGTCAGGAGGTTCTCCCCAATCCATATTCATGCCCATCACCCTCTACTCTCCTGACTGAACTGCATTCAAAAGCATTGACACAAAAGCCCTCATCAATAGCAGGGCAACCAGATGTTTTATTGACTATGTAACAGTGGCAGTGTGCACATCCCCACCACACAACTCAAGACTCCCTTATGGGCTCACAATATCTTCAAACAAAAACAGCCTAATATGAAAACAGGCATCGGTGGTAATCCAGCTTGGAGAGTTCACTGAACTCCAAGACTTCCTTGTTATTGACTGTGGCAAGGACAACATCATCCTTGGGCTCCCCTGGCTATGGGACATCAATCTGGCCATTGATTGGAGTACAGGAACTGTCTGAATCCCCAAGGCAGAACCGACCAACCTGGCCTGGATGTTAAACTAGGAAGACAAAGCAGCTGCGGCCCATACGATTAACATCTTCAATCAAAAATGCCAGATGAACAAAATACAGAAATGTAGAGCTCTGTGATGGAGGCGCAACATCGATCTGTTACTCATGGCAAAGACCAATGAGGTTCATCTGAAGATACCTGACATGGACCCGACCATGCAGTGGAAGGAGATACCAGTGCTCATAGATTGCAAGGAGGATGAGGAAGACAAGCCAACAGGACCCTCCATATGAAAAACTACAATATCAACTTCTCTTGCCCAAGATGCAAAGAAAACCAAGGTGGAACTCCTGCAGGACTTTCAAGATTTCAAGAATGTCTTCCAAAAGAAGAACAATAGTCCCCTTCTGCCCTAATGCTCATTTGATCATGGCATAGATCTAGATGAGTCATTCCAACCAAGGGTTGCAAAGGCCTATCCACTTAACCCCAAGGAATGAGAGGCATGTAAAGATTTCATCACAGAACACTTGAATGCTGGACATATTCACCCATCTAACTCCCCCATGGCTTCTCCATTCTTCTTCGTCTCAAAGAAGGATGGGAATCTTCACCCCTGCCAAGATTACTGCTATCTCAACAAGCATACCCTCAAGAATGCTTATCCTCTTCTACTCATTGGAGACTTGATGAATCAACTCAAGGAATCCCATTACTTCACAAAGATGGACATCCATTGGAGCTACAACAACATCCAGATCAAGACCAAAGATGTCTGGAAGGCAGCGTTCATTACACCTTTCGGTCTTTTTGAACCTCTTATTATGTTCTTCAGCCTTTGCAACAGTCCTGCAACCTTCCAGTCATTCATGGACTTCATATTCAAGGATTTGGTAGCAGAAGGATAATTGATCATCTACATGGATGATATGTTGATCCATTCTAGGGATCTCAAGGAACATCATGATTGAATGAGGCAAGTTCTAGAATAGTTAAAAGAAAACCATCTCAGCCTCAAATTGGAAAAATGTATGTTTGATGTCCTGGAGGTTGAGTTCCTCAGGATGGTTGTCTGAGAGGGTATCATCACGATGGACCCTACCAAGCTCTCAGCTATCAAAGCCTGGAAACCACCTACTTTGGTTCACGCAGTCCACTCATTCATAGGGTCCCGCAACTTTTACCACAAGTTCATTCCGAACTTCTCGGAAATTGCTAGGCCAATCTTGAATCTCACAAGAAAAGGGCAGCCGTGGTCCTGGATGCATGAGCAACAACCCTAGGCTTTCAACCTCCTCTATCAGGCCTTCATATCAAAATCCATACTCACAATGCTGGATACATCAAAAAACTTTTACATTATGACAGACACCTCACTAATGGCTTCTGGAGGCATGCTGATGCAGAAGGACACAAATGGTGACTACCATCCTTGCTGCTATATCTCCCAGACGTTCTCCCTAGTGAAACGTAATTATGACATCTACGATCAAGAGCTTCTAGCAGTTGTACACATGCTAGAAGAATGGTGGCACTATCTCATCAGAACCAACCGGGCTGTAACTGTGCTCACAGACCACAAAAATCTGTGCTACTTTAAGGATCCAAGGAAACTATCTAAGTGGCAAGCTAGATGGTTGTTAATGCTACAGGACTACAACCTCCTGTTCCAACATGTACCCAGGATTAACATGGGTCTGGCGGACGCTCTTTCACGGAAGGATGTCCTGGATACATCAGATGATAATGCTGAGGTTACTCTACTTCCAGGAGAGCTTTTTATCAATCGACTTCACCTTGACCTCCAAACTGCCATTACACAATCCACCTCCTCCAACTCCTTCATCATCAACCAGCTGAGGAAACTTCATGAGGGCACTTTGGGAATCCTTTGTTCCTCTATCCACAACTGGTGCTTTGACGATGGTTTACTCTACTTTAAGGATCGGGCCTTCGTGCCTGAAGCTCACCGGAATGACCTTCTCCACATAATCCATGACTCACCTGTGGGTGGTCATGGCAGTTACTACCAAACCATGAACATGGTACAATGTGACTATTGGTGGCCCAGCCTCACTGAATTCATGCGCCACTTTGTTCAAGGCTATGCCATCTGCCAGGCCAACAAAGTCACCACTCACTGCACTATACCACTGCTTACCCCCCTTCCAGTCGCTTCCAGTCGCCCCTTCTCCACTCTCTTGGTTGATCTCATCACAGACTTGCTACCATCCAAAGGATATGATTCAGTTATGGCCATGGCTGACCATGGCCTTACAAAGGGGGTGATTTTCACTCCAATGCACAAGAGTGCGGACGCTGAGGGCAATGTGCAGCTCTTCTTTGAAAAGGTCTTTCCCTGCTTTGGACTCCATGATAAGGTTATCTCAGACCATGGTCCACAATTCGCCTCAGCCTTCGCTCTAGAACTGGCCAGACTCCTCAAGTATGATCTGCTCCTCTGCTCCACTTATTATCCGCAAACCGATGGAGAGACGAAATGGGTCAATCAGGAATTGGAAACCTATCTTTAGATCTTTTGCCAAGGAGATGCCACCTGATGGTCGGACCTATTGCCAATGGCAGAGTATTGTCACAACTCCTCCGTCCATTCCATAACAGGAAAGACTCTATTCTCACTCATGCTGGGGTATGAGCCGAGGGCCTACCCATCAATCAAAACCACCACCTTTCTATCCACATTAGAAAAACGCCTTGGAGACCTTGATGAGGCTCACAAGGAAGCCACCACTGCCCACGAAAAAGCCCAACACTACATGAGGGAATGTGTAACCTCAAAATTCAAACCTTGGAAAGTAGGAGATAAGGTATGGCTCAAGGGCTGTAACCTGAGGCTCTGCTACCCTTCCCACAAACTTGCCCCTCAACACAAGGGACCCTTCAAAATCACACAAGTCATATCGCCTGTTTTATACAAACTCCACCTACCACACACCTGGAAAATTCACAATGCCTTCCATGCCTCCCTTCTTACTCCTTATAGAGAGACTGCAGAACATGGATCAAACTTTGTTCCTCTTCTGCCAGACCTAATAGATGGAGAAGAGGAATTTGAAATTGACCAAATACTTGCCCATTAGGGTTCCGCTCATCACCGCCACTACCTTGTTTCGTGGAAAGGCTATCCATCTTCTGAAAACACCTGGGAACCCAAAACCAATTTAGGACATGCTGTGGACCTCCTGAACAAATATAAAGCCAGGGATTCCATTGTCTTTCCCCCATCCTGAACCATCACCACCCATCTCTGAGTCAAGCCCTCGTTTCTCCAATCGTGCTACCACCTTGCTTATGTCATCATCTTTGCTTAATGTCATTCCTTACCAACTCCCAGTCCACATCTACCAACTCCCAGAATGTTTCTATTGAATCCTCTATGCCTCAACCCTTGAGAACCCTGTTGCTGCATTTGCCATCCCAAACATATCCGTTTTTTGAGATTGACCAATATTCAAATCTTTGGTCATCATCTTTCATACATACGCCACCGCTCGTACCATCCATGCACAACTCTTCCCAGATGGGACTCTGCCTGTCTATGCCGCTGCCATGGAGCAGTTGATTCATGAGTTAAGAGATGCCATACTGGATGCCCTCCATGACCATGGGTTCAACAATGTCTTTCATGAACTTCCAGAACCCATATTCCAGCATGTACTATGCCCCATACTCAACACTCTACCCACCAACCTCAAAGGATACTATCTGGACGACGACCCCAACCATCCATGGGATTGGAATAGTTGGGCCCAGGATTATCCTAGAGTACAGGAACCTGGACCACTCTGGGCTGATGACACCACCATCACCCCAGACTCCCCCTTCTCATCCTCCAACTCTTATTCCAACTATTGCCCACTTCTTATCCCACCTCTGCCAACACCAGCCTCTCGCCCACCGTCCCGAGAGGGAATTGCTATCGCTTCTAGAGGATCTGGTGGTGATTCTCATCCTGGAAATGTTGGTAATCTCCCCACTGATCACCCCAATGTCCTCACCTTCCTTGCCACCATCCCTCTCCTCAGAAGAGGAACCCCTACTTCCGAACCCTCCAATATTCTTCCTGTTCGAGAACACCCCACCACTCCAACACCTCACTCCCACCATAATTGTAACCTCAAACAGCATGGTGGAAAGGTTTCATTTGGCCTACCCTCTTCTGCAGCACAAACTTTGGGCAAACATTCTCAGGGAAATCGAGGAAAGCAGAGACAGGCAACTCTGTTCCCCACCTCTGGTTGCTATAACAAGGACTTCGTGGCAAGTCCCTTGTCAGCACACCACTCCTCCCACTTGCCTGGATCCTCTTCCTTCCCCGTAGATGTAGACTCTCTCCCTACTCCCCCTGCCTGTCCTACTCTGATTTGCTGCTTCACTTGCAACAAACAAGGTCACCTGCCAATTGCCCACACTACAAATGTCCTCTCTGTCGGACCACTGCCCCTGGACATATCCAAACTTATTGTCCACGCCATCGCTGTCTCCTTTGTGGAGAATTGGGACACTCCAATGGAGTCTGCCCAACTTGCCACAACCCCCTTGACAACTTCGACCTGACCGACTATGAGGTCAATGGCAGAGAAGAATATGATTAAAAGTCTTGCAGATGCTTCAACCATACAAAGGGGGTAATGTTACAGTCTACTAAGGGGGTAGTTATTTTTCTTCTATTCGTTCTCTCGCCTCTTGTCTCGCTCTCTCATCGTTCTCTCGCCTCTTGTCTCGCTCTCTCATCGTTCTCTCGCCTCTTGTCTCGCTCTCTCATCGTTCTCTCACTGTATGCAGTTGTATTCATAGTGGAGTCATCCTCCACATTTCTCTCTCACCATACATGGTTGTATTTGTAGTGGAGTCATCCTCCACATTACTAAATACATTCTCCCAATCTCCTTCTCTTTATGGCTCACATGGTGCCCTGCCCCAATACTCTATTTAGACTTCCTTTCTGACTCTGTTCCACATTACCTTATTCAGACTTCTTCCTTTGCAGAACTCCATTTGTATTTCATATTGTGCTGTGCACTATATCTTTGATATGACTTGCTGCTGCACATCAAGTCATACGTAGACAGAGACAGAACACCTTCAGGCTTCCACTCCTTTATTTCCTTTTCTATCTCTTGCACGGACCAGGGACCTACTGTATAAATAGTCTTGCTTTGCTCGCCTGTATTTTCCCTTAAGCTAGTTCTACACAATATCAGTGTTGTTTCTAGATCCATCCTCTGAGTCCCTAGTGAGCGCCTCATCATACCTAGGATAGGAGAGACCTGCCTAGGCTTGCATTCCTCTCAAGCTTGGCATCGTCCTTCAGTGTTACCTTGTCACCCTTCAGTCCTTACTCGTACTATGCTTCTTCAATCCATATCACAGCATGCTCTGTCAATACATTGCTGTGCATTACACTCACAAACCCATCATACAATCTTAGCCCTTTATTCAACAACATCAGACATGGTGCACCACAGTACCAATGACAACAAGGACACACCTTGTCTCCTGACGGGTGTGTTGTTAGTGAAAGTATGTAATTTTCCCTTTTTTTATTTGCTCAAATGCAGCAGTAATTGATCTGTTTCGTAGGTATGTACCAATGACTTTGGTGCACACCTCATTGGCATCCTTCATGCTATCAGCCACTGCCAATACCTCAGTTCCCCAGCATAGTTTTATGTGTTTCCTCAGGTTTCCAGTCAACCATACATCATTCTTGTCAAGAAAACAATGCATGGTCACTTTACAATTGTGTGCTGCACACTTGAATTGATGGGCCCATCAGCCATTGACTTTAATGATCCAAGGATTTGGCTCAAAGAATGCATATACCAATGAGACCCATTTCTTTTGTAGTTGAGCTATAAAATACTAATCAGTCTTATAGGATAGTCAATGTATACAAGCACAAACTTAATTCTGCATTGGCTGTTTCTGCAGTTGTGCCTGCTCCCTCACTGGTGGTGTTGAGATCATCTTCATTCTCCACAGTCTCAACAGTGGCACAGCAATGGTCAGGTGCATGGGGTGCACAAGCCTTATCATTATCCAAACCTGTGTGTAATGTTGCTGGCATGATATTGGTGTCCGCACTTCTAGTACCACTCTGTTCCCAACTGCGCTTGGACTGGATAGTGCCATCACTTGCCTCATTCTTGCACTTTTTTGGTGCTGCTGTGGGCCTATTCTCGAGTGCTACCTTGACTTTATCCATCAACTTTGTCATGCACTTTCCTGCTGGCTGGGGGACCATGCTGAGCAGACGGATATGATATCTTCATTTAGGTTTGTCAGCAGAGTGAGAGAATTTTATGGCTTCATTTTTTTAGGTTCTACTGCAACTGTATATTTCTAGTTTGTCATGGTACTGTCTATACATGGATTGATGAAAAACCCACATCATGATATGGGTCAGTCAGAGTGTGCAACATCCAGACCTGCACCTGTACACAGCATGTACCTGCACCCACAACCCATGTGGGCTATCCAAACCCACGCTATTCCCTAGTTGTCACCACAACAATGATGACAACACAGCCACCATGGCATACCCACCACCACCAGTCATCAATAACAATGACAATGACAATACTGTTGGAGTAGAATCATTTACTCAGTACTGCTTACCTAATACAGTACTTATCTTGTAGTTACGCATCCTGTACCTTTTTGTCTGTTATCATGAACAACAACTGCTGACTTGTTCCACTTGCCCACATCCCACTCCTTGGCATATGACTTTTCAACAAATGCAGCATCCCTACCACCACCAGCTCATTAACAACACAACACATCCCCACCATTGTAAAGATGATGACAACAACAACAACAATGTGACACAGCACTACTATAATGACAGTGACAGCAATGCAGCTACAATGCTATCCCCACCACCATGATGGTGGCCACAGCTGTAATGAAGATGACGATGCAGGGCACCATAAACGTTGTAGAAGCTCAATGCTCTCTATGGTTGTAGATGCCCCTTTCCCCACTTTCCAGATCATTACCAGTGTTGTTCAAGTGTTGCATCAAGATCCATGTCAACCCATACAAATCTGTGTGCCTTCTGAGGTTTCCATGTATATCTATCCTTTTTGCTCTTTCTGCTCTTTCACTCTTTCCGTGTTTTCCACAACATGTCCACATCCATGTCCGTGAGACCATGTCTGGATTGGTCTAGACCTGCTGGCATGACTGTCAAGTATTTTCCTTCATCTGTATGCATTCAGACACTCCATTGTCTTGACAAAAACTTCACTTGACTACTTAGGATCAATATGTTTTTTCTCCATAGCCTTCACTTGACAGTTACTAAATTAGGACAGACAGTCTTGGGTATGCCCAGACTATAAAGAGTTTGTATTTTGACACCAATATACATCTTTCTATCATACAAGATCTCCTGCCCAGGTGCAGGATTGTCCTCTTTGTTTTCTATTATTCCCTTCACTTCTGGACTCAGAACCATAGTTCCGAGCACTTCCAGACACTTTTCCATGACTTTCCAACTTGGAACCATAGTTTCAAACTGTTTCCCTCTTCCCTTCTTCTCATTCCCTTCTCATTTCATCATTGTTTACTGTTGTTCTTCCTTGTTCTCCATGTTCTCTTTTATGATTCCCACTTCTGTGCATGGAACCATAGTTCTGAGCACTTCTGAATACTTTCCTGCACTCTTCCAGGCTCAAAAGACTCAAAACTGTCTTTCTGAATCAGATTCATTCCAGATTCATTCCAGATTCTCTTGCAAGCATGCAGGATTGAATGCGACTATCCCTTCTCACACATACTTCATTGGAAATCCAGGGATAAGTTCTATCTTGCTTTCCACATACTATTTCATACTTTACAATGTGGGAACTCATAAATAGATACATTTATTGTAGTTAGAAATAATATATTGGTTTTCTACTACTTTGACTGTCAGAAAGCCAAGTAAGAGGGACAAGAAGAAGAAGAAAAGCCCTGTCTAGTTGTAGGGACTGTGAAAATGGTATAGTGGTCACAGATGCTTATGGACTATGGCCAACTACACAGCTTTTCCAAATCCATACTGTACTGTGTGCTCTGTGGCCTAACTGCATAGAGGGGGGTCTTTCTGTGACACTGTGACAAGTGTAACATGCTGTGCAGGGTTCTACAGTACTGTACAGCTAATTTATGATTTGCTGATGTCACAGCATACTTCCTACAATCTTCATGCAGACCTCACTCACATCCTTTGCACTATCTGCAGTGCTAACAGCCTTTAATCACCAGCACTTGTTTGCATGCCTTTGCATATTACCAGTTGAGCAAGCATCCTTTTTGTCATGAAAACATCTGATTGTGACCTTGCACCATCTAGAGGAGCATTTGAAAACATGGCTGCACCTTCCATTGACCTCTTCAATTACTGGGACTAGGTCAAAAAATGCATAGATTGGTGAAGTCTAGTCATTTATCATATACTCTACCACCTGATGTTAGTTTTGGGGGTTTACAGCAGTGTTGTGGCATATGTAATTGCTTCTCAGGTGTCTCATGAAGGTCATCATCTTTGCTCTGATTTAAGTTGTGATTGTCATCATTCCTTAGATCCTCTCCAACAGTGCTTTTATTATTGCCAGAGGGGCTTCATGCTGCTGGTCCTGTGTCCTTGGTATGTTCATGTGTGTTCAAACTGGTTGTATGTGTTAATGTATCTATTGGATGACCAGTTGGGCTGGTGCAAGATTGGTCTTGTGCTTTTTCTACAAGGATAATCAAAGGTTAGCTATTTCAGAAGTGATACCACTGGTGTTGAAAGGATGTGTACTAAAAGTCATGTGACCTGTAATTAGTAATCACTATATAGAGTTCAGCTGAGTCTGAACTTGAATAATCACTTCTTGATCCTGAACCACATCATTCTATTAAGAAACCCTTTTCCAAGGTAAGTAGCCACTGGGCATTTCCCTACCTGCCCTAGTGGATGGGTTAGTGTTATTGCAACAGGTTATGAGCCCCAGACTCTCATTGTGCAGTCCCACTGCCAATTGATTGCCCATTAGTGAATACCTATGGATCACTAGCTGTCCTGTGTGGAAACACCAGACACTCTCAATGTGGAAATGCTTAAAGTAACCACCAACAGACCACAGATGCAGGAGGTCGCTATGACCCTACATTCTGTTGGCTCTGAAGTGTCCAGTAATGTGTTATTCACTCCCTTTATTGGTTCATACTGATACATTGTAGATAACAAGGTGTTGCTGGCAACCTTCCTGGACAATGCCAATCAGATCTCTAGCAAAAGATAAAGATCTAAGGGTGCAATATGTTCGACTCTAAAGGGATTCAATTGTGAGTTGAAGAGCAAGAGGACACAGAAATGAAGTCCAAGTCTCCCAGACGAAGTTTAGACTTTCAGATAATCAAAAGTAAGAAGTGGAAGGACACCTAAGAAACACCTGAACTTTGGTTCATAAGAGGATATAGCATTGAGTGTGCAAGAAGTAAGTGAGAGTGATGGCAAGTCATGCAACAGGCACTGGTCTTTGTATTGGAGATGATGTGGACGAAAAGAGATAATCAACACCAACTGGGTGAAAGATGTATTCAGATATCCAAATACAGATATTTATAGTCCAGGAGCATACTCCGGACTTAATGGTAACCAAGGACAATGATAAGAAGATGAAACAAACACAAGGATAGAACATCACATGTGATGACTAAGTCCTAAGACTATAGGAATGAAGTCCAAACATGCTAGTCCGAAGTCCAGTATGTTTGGTGTCTAATCTAATGTAACTCAGGTCAGACAGACAAAATACAACACCGGACTTCATTAATTTGGATTGGACTATGTTTGGGAAGTAAAGGACAAAGATAGGATATAGGACAGACCATGTTCCAGATTGGATGAATAAATAGAAAAGGATCTGGATATTATGGAATATTGTGGAATGACTGGATATTGACCTAGAGGACTATGGATCTCTACAACATCATCCACAGAACCTACAATCACAATGTCATCTACCTTCTCCACAATAACCAACTACAAGTGTTCGGCCCAGGACATGGAGGCCAATCTCCATGCTACTGGTCTCTGGCACAAAATGAACAAGACCTGTCCTAATGACACCAAGAAGGAGAAGGCAGACACCTGAAATGAGAACGATGACAAGGCACTGGGCTCCATCTGCCTATGCCTTGAGCCTGCCATCGTAGCTTGCTTCTCCTCCCAGAACACCACTCTCTTACTGTGGAACACCCTTAAAAAGGTGTTCGATACCCACTCCCTTGCTTCTGCCTACACAGAGTGGAAGAACATGCTCAGACTCGTCTTCCCCAAGAACAACCATCCTGGTCCAATCTTTGCCAAGATCAATGCCTCCTTTGCCATTCTCATGGATTTACAACACCCCATTCCAGACAATCTCAAGGCCTTGATCATCATGGCCAAATTCCCCAAGTATGTGGAGGGCCTCTCCCTCCTCATGAACAACAACTTGGACTCGTCCACTCTCAAAGACGAACTGGCCAAGATGGAGGATCTGGAGCAGATACTCATCGCTGCATGGCAGCAATATCTTACCCACCATAAGCCACAACAAGCACAGGTGAACAAGCCTTCATCCATATGTCGCCAAAAGACCCCCAATTCCAGCAGCAGCAGTAGTCGTCCTCCTTTAAGGACCAAAAGGACAACAAGAAGAAAGAAAAGAAGCATTGTGGAAAAAGGTCTAAGAATGGGGAAAGGAAGTACAAGAATCATGCCAATATGACTGTAGAACAATCCTCTGCCTCATTTGCATTCATGAACTTCTTTCAGAAGCCTGCAGTCATCAGCCCAGCCTCCCTCAATTTCAACAAGCCCATTCCAGATCCCTGCACCCTCGCCCACTCCACCAGTGCAACCTCCTATGGTCCCCCTGCCTTCCCTCAGGTCCAAGAGACCATCTCCCTTGCATGCCGCATTGGGGCAACCCTCACACCACAAGTTGTTCACAATCTCAAACCTGTCACCATCCACCGCTCACATATCAACACTCTGTGTTCACAAAGGATGGTGCCTTTGGCACTCAAACACTCCCTTGTAACCACACCAGCCCCTCCATGCCCTCTCTCATTGAGCACATGGAGACTCCCTGAATCATCGAGATTCTCTCTGATTCGGATGATGAGAACATCATTAGTATGGGAGAGATGGAGGTTGATGAGTATGTGGAGCGATTCTTCAATAACACTCTCAATTGGCAAGTCCCCACTTTCCTTTGTCCATGTCTCACAGATACTAATGTGCGGTTTTCATTGCCACAGATAGTATGTAGTCTCACTGCTCGTACACCTGTAGTAGATAGCATGGACAAGTCCTACAGTGTATCTTTCTCATTGTGTGATGACTGTAAGCCACCAATGAAAGGAAAAGGAAAGGAAAGGGCCCATGAGGACCATGAACACCATATACTGCCTGATATGTGGCTCCTCAACTCAAGGGCCATGTCTCATTTTACCAATGACCTAAGTGATCTCATCAAATATCAAGAGTTCACAAAACCGACCTACTCACAGACAGCCAATGATCGTGCTACAATCCTAGGAAAAGGAACCGCCATAGTGTGCTTCCAAGGTAGACTTGTGCAGTTATTACCAGTCATTTACATGCCAACATGCAATGTAAAGCTCATCTCAATGGGCACCTTACTAGCTGATGCATGCATGATGCTGAAGACCCATGCAAACACCATTGATATATTTGATAAGTGTTCTAAGCAGATTGTACTGAGTTTCCACTTCCATGGGGGGATACAATGTACTGGATCCATGCATCCACCATGAAACCACAAGCCAATCTCGTGTCTATGGCCTCTGTGGACTACAAACTTCTTCATCATCATCTTGGTCACCCCTCACGCAAAGTGCTCCATGCTGCAAAGAAGCATATAAAGGACTTCCCAGATGTCAATATTCTGTCCATTAACCCTATCTATCCTAGTTACAAACTTGGAAAGCAATCCAATCATACTTTTCCTCATAGCAAGAAGCACACAAGCACTCCCTTTGAGTTGATTCATTCTGACTTGAAATCCTTTGAAATCAAGTCTTATCATAAGTACAAATATGCTATTGTCTTCTATGATGACTATACCTCAATGGCCTGGTTGATCTTTATAAAAATCAAGAATCAGACACTCAAGGCAGTCAAACAATGGCATGCCTATGTCCACACTCATTTCAATGCCACACTTAAACACTGGTGCTCTGATGCCAGTGGAGAATACACCTCCAAAGCTTTTATTGAGTACATGTGTGACAACTGTGACAACATCCAACAATCTGCCCCCTATGCACACCAGCAAAATGGACATGTGGAACACCTCATCCATACCCTTATGGACAAGGCACAACCCTTGCAATTACAAGCTTGCCTGCCCAATTCTTATTGGGAATTCACACTCTTTCATGTGCTTCATTTATATAATTGCACCCCCTCCACTCAACTAAACTAGAAAACACCATCCAAGATGCTCACTGAGCTGATGCCCACTTTAACACATCTTCAGGTCTTTGGCTGTGGTGCTTATGTCCACATTCTGGTTGAAACCCGCAAAGGCAAACGCAGCCTAAATCGCAGCTGATGATCTACCTTGGTATTTCTACTGGTAGTGATTCAAACTATCTTTTCATGTGCCCTAACAACATGCTACACATCTTGGCACATGCCATCTTTGATGAGAACCTCTTCCCAAGGTGCTCTAAGGCAACACCTCACCAGCCAGTTAACCATCTGCTGTGTTCTCACTCTGAGGATGATAGCAGGTCCTCAAGCCTGATTTCATCCAAATATGAAGAGGAGTCTGATGCAGAATTTGCTCCTCCTACTGTCCATCCTCAAAAGCCTGCACCTAGGCCCAAATCTTTGGCTCCAGCTCATGCGGAAACATCCCCAGCTGCTCTGGCTGCTCTGGTTACCCCTCCTCACCGTCCACCACCACCACCTCCCGCTCATCTGGAATGCCCACAACATGAGCATCATGCCCCTTTCCATCCCAGAAATGTATATGGGAAATGCCACAACCCACTCTGGCAACTCTATGACATCAAACACACATCTGAATGGCACAGATTGGTGGAAGGACAGCCCAGTCCTTCAGATTCATCTGTGATCCCTGGTGGAATGCCTCCATCCCTGACTCCATTGAAAGACAATGTCAACCATCTCACCAGAGAAGGGGGTGACACATTGGTTTCATACCTTTGCAACCAAGCAATTCCATTTGAAGAAGAGACTTCTCATGTCAACTACCTTGAATGGACCTACTACAACATACTTAAGTTGCCTGCAGATGAACAAACCCTATGGCATAAAGCCTGTCACTGTCATATCCATTCCGACCCCTATCAGATACCTCTGAGTTCCTCTGACCCTTCTCCAAGAACATCCTTCTCACACTCCTTGAGTCCCTCCCTCAGAATTCATCTCCGGACTTCGATCACCCTGGACTTCCATTGGAGATCCTTATCTCCTATTGTTTGTGCCTCAGACATACAATATCCTACCTCCACCTATCTCCTTTTGTCTTTCCCCTTGTGCCTCCCTCTCCATTCTCCATTTCCAGGGTCTCCATGCCTATATCCATAGCCTCTCCAGGGTCTCTATTCCTCCAAACATCGCCTCTCCATTTTCACTCCTTCTCTTGTTCTCCTTCTAATCTCCAATCCACTACTCTTAGTATATAAGTCCAACCTCCATACCCTTTTGTATTATTATGAAAATTGTTTGTCTCCATCATTAATAAAGATCCTGCCTTTCCTGCATCTTGCTTCCTCCCATAACTCCTCCTTCCACCTTGGGCTTATGACCTCTGAAATACGAGGACCTGAGCCTGGCAAGAGCACAACACATAAGTCCTGTGCCAATGTCCTCCCCCCTCTGTCTTTCTTCCCTCCTATCTCCAAGCCTCTGTCCTCCTTCTGTCCTCCTTCATCCTTTGGTATACCTCCTCCGTCCTCCTTCAATGTACCTCCTTCCATCCTCCTTCCATCCTCCTCCTCCATCCTCCTTCCATCCTCCTTCCTCCTACATTCACCCTGTTGGACCTCTGTTCCTCTGTTCCACATCCCTCCAGACTTTGGTCCAACTCCTACATTCCACCTCTATACCTCTGCCCTTATGATCTCCGACTGGACTTCGTCCCTTCAAGTCATAAAAACCTCTGACCCTCTGGAACTCTGCCAGAGCAAGGTCTGGAGAAAGTAGGGATCTTGACAGCCACAATGAGTTACAAATACTCAAGGACTGCAAAGTCTACAAAATCATGGATTGACCTGCAAACAGAAAGATTATCAAAAATTGATGGGTCTTTGATGTAAAGTCAGATGGCAGAAAGAAAGCCTGCCTTGTAGCTAAGGGCTTCTCCCAGGTCGAAGGGGTTGATTTCGATCAAATATTCTCTTCTGTCGTATGCTTTGAGACAGTGTGGTGTATGCTTGCCTTCTTAGCAATTCAAAACTGGTATATTACTGGTCTCGATGTCCAATCTATCTATATAGCAAACTGAATGAAGAATTATATATGGATTTTGCTGAAGGCTTCATGCCTCCTCACCTCAAGGAAAAGGTCTTGAAATTACTCCTCACCTTATATGGCCTAAAACAAGCAGAATTAGCTTGGTGGTGCGAACTTGACCAATCCATGAAACAACTTGGCTTCACATGTCTTAAAACAGATGCTGGCCTCTTTTGTAGCACAGTAGGACTCAGTAGACTGTGGTAGTCAGTCACTGAGGTGTAATGTTACGAAAAACAAATGTATTAGGTAATGTATTAGGTAATCCATGGATCCGTACGATTGTAAGTCTAAATAAACTCTACACTCCCCCTCAAGTGGAAGGACATAGACCAAGTTCGAAGGCAAAATGCTTTGCTTTCGTACTAGGTAAAGCTTTAGTTAAAGTATTTGCAACCATATTATTAGTAGGGCAGTAGAGGAAACAAATGTGTCCATTTTCGACTGAAAAATGAATGAAATGATACCGAATATCAATATGTTTGGTTTGGGCATGAAAACTGCCATCCTTGGTGAGTGCAATGGCGGACTGATTGTTGCCATAGAGGATTGTCGGGTGACAGAGTGGGCGGAACATCTCACTGATGAGACGTCAAATCCAAATGGCCTCCTTTGTCGCATGTGTGGCAGCAACGTACTCCAATTCAGCTGTGGAGAGAGTAATCAACTCTTGTTTGTTCAATCCCCATAGGATTGTGCCCCCATCAATGAGAAATGTGAATCCAGTTATTGCATGACAATGCTCCTGTGTAGCTCCATCTGCATCTGTGTAGTTGACTATGCCTCGTGTTTGTGTGCCGAATGTCAGTGTCCATCCCTTGGTGCCAACGAGATATCAGTAGATCCGTCTCACAGCTTCCCAGTGGGTCCAGCCTGGATTTGCATTGAACTGGCATACGTACGATGTGGCGAAGGTGATATTAGGTCTCGTACCTGCTATGAGGTAAATGAGAGATCCCGTTGCTTGACAGTATGGTATATTATGCATTTGTGCAGCTTCGCTCATCATCCGTGGGCTTTGTGACTCAGATAGGTGGGCATTGGGGTCGAGGGGTGCCACGACTGGTTTAGCGTCTGTGAAATTGAACTTCGTCAGTATAGCATTGATATATGGCTCTTGGGATAGCGAGATGGTGCGGGTTTGATGATCGCAAGTGACCTTCATGCCGAGGAGCCAGCTGATAGGTCCCAGGTCTGTAATACGGAAATGGGAGCCAATTTTGGCTTTAAAGTCTTTGACGAGGCTTTTCGAGCTCCCTGTGACCATGCAGTCATCAACATGTGATGTGATAATCAAAATGTGTGTGCCTATGAGTGCTACGAATACACCCCAGTCTGCTTCCATCTGCTTGAATCCAAGTGTGGCAAGTTCCTTCGATAACCGCTGGTACCACTTGAGTGTGCCTTGTTTGGAGCTGTAGATAGCAACACAAAGCTTCGCAACAAGGTCCCAGCCTTGTTTGTCAAAACTGGGTGGTAATTCCATGTAGATGACCTCATTTTCGTCTAGTTTTCCATTGAGAAATGCACTGTGGAAGTCAAAGACATCAATGTTCCAGTCCTGCCTTGCTGCGATGGCGAGGATGAGTCGGATCGAGGCGAGCCATGCAACGGGTGCGTAGGTGTCATCATAGTCAATGCCGAGTCGCTGCGTGAAGCCATGCGCTACTAGCCGGGCTTTGTACTTGTCAATTTCACCGGCAGCATTCTTCTTTATCTTGAAGACCCACTTGCAGCTCACAATGTTCATCTTCGCTGGTCTCCCAACAACATCCCAGGTATGTGCCTCATGCAGACTTCTCAATTTGGCATTGACTGCTTCTGTCCACTTTGGCCAATCTGGCCATTTCTGTGCTTCCTCTATTGTCTCCGGCTCCAACCCTTCTGATTTGGCAACTCTGGCGACCAGCGCATAGGCCGCATTATCACTATCAAATTCCCATGCACCCATTGCCATACCGCCACTATCAGTGAGGTCGGTTTCCATGTCATCAGCGTGAGACCCTTCTCTCTTTTCATTCTGATTTTCGACAGGTTGCATTCCTCACAGAAATGGCGGGTCGCCAGTTCGTCCATCGTGGGTACCAGCGCCACTGTGAATTGCGCGCATGTACAGTGATTCCATGTGCTGTCAGCTCGAGCGCCTCAGTTTGTTCTGTGGAGCCAGTATCTCAAAGTCGGCGCCAAGGTGGTCGTTTTGTGTACATTGAGTTGGATCTGGAGCTGGTGGATTGGCTGGGATATCTGGTGGGTCGTTGTTGGGGTTTCGAGCGATATGCTGATGGTTTTTGTTCACTTTGTTATTCTCCCCTTCGCTCATGACACCAACACGGCTGACGACGACATCGCAACATTCAAATATCACATTGCACTTGACTGCAACAACTCGGCGATCGCCGAAGTAAACACAATTGGCGTCACTTGTGTCTGGGTCGAATCCCACCCAATGGGCCTCACATGCTTGAGCATCAAGCTTCGAGCCACTTGCATCGTGTACCCAGCATCTGCTCCCCCAAACCAGTAAGTTACCCATATTGGGTTTCTTGTCATATAGCATCTCATACGGTGTTTTTCCATTGAGTGCTTGGGTTGCTGACCGGTTTTTCACCCAGACAACATGCAATATCGCCTCGCCCCATAGATCCTCCGGCAATCCGCTCATGTGCAAAATTGCGCACACCCGTTCCACCAACGTGTGGTTGAGATGCTCTGCTACGCCATTGTACTGCGGGGTGTCGTGGATGGTGAGTTTTCTTTCTGTTCCTTGAGCTTTCAAATGGCGAGTAAACTCGTCGCTCAGGTACTCCCCTCCATGATCTGATCGGAGGCGTTTGATGCCAGCGCCGCGCTGGGTCTTCACCCATGCTTCATATTGATGATAGGCGTTGAAGGTGTCAGATTTCGCTGCCAAGAGGTGAAGGTGAGTGTACCGCGTGTGATCGTCGGTAAACATGACATAGTACATCTTCTTTGCAGGAGTTTGTGTCAGTGACAGCCCCCATACATCAGTATGTATCTCGTTGCCGAACTTCTCACAATGTTTTGGCTCACGATCCTTCCCGATAGGCTTGCGTGTTGCCTTTCCATACTCGCATGCTTCACACTGCCCCATGGTGGTGTGGTCTGGGTGCAGCTTCACCAGTCACCATCCCCTTAGCTAGCATATCGCAGATCGTAGCCGCGCCGATATGGGATAGGTGAGCATGTAGCTCCTCCATGGTAAGTTCTTGTTTAGCTGTTGTGGTGCCTGCAAATGGGGTGGGGTACTGATTATGAATGCAGTATAGGCCATTAACAAGGGGTATAGAGCCAATAAGATGTTTTTGCAAGGTATAGATGGAGCACGATTGACTGCAGAATAGTGCGGCATAGCCTGCACTTGCGAGACGGCTGATTGAGATGAGGGTCACCTTCATCGTCGGTGCGTAAAGAACGTCTTTGAGGAGGATATGGGACTGTTTATCGCCATTAGGCAGGTGCACGTAGAGGTTCCCTCTACCGATCACATTGAAGGTTTGGTTGTCCACTGACCAAATGGGTTTAGGTGATATTGTGACAAAGTTGATGAAACGTGTGCATGCTGGTGACATGTGCTGTGATGCACCACTGTCATACAGTTCAGTGATTTCATTTGATGCTGTGCTGTCGTCCTGTACGAGGGTGGCATAGAATAGGGATGACAAGGTAAAGTCTTCAAAGTCTTCATCGTTGTCGTTGCTGTAGACTGACCAATGGGCAGCAGGTTCAGTGTCGTTCGTGAGAGCTTCGCTTTCGACAGGTTCGGCAAACCACACACCATCTGGCTCCTTTGTCTCAGCTTCAGCGGTATTTGCTTTCACCGACGACTGTTTCCCTTTTCCATTCTGACTCGAGTCTTTAGAGTTCGAGTCTTTTGCCTTCTTCCTGCATGACTTCCAGCCCTTCAGAGCTTGGCCCTCCTTGCCTCCTCCCTCATCCCAACAATCTGTGTCTTGGTGACCTGGCTGACCGCAGTTGTTACAGTCTCCATCAAAACACTTTTTCTTGCCTTTACCCTTTTTAGACGTATTAGCATTAAAAGCAACATCTTCTGACCTTGCTTTTGCTTTGCTAGGATCTTGTAACACTAGACAATCGTATTCGTCTATGACCATGTCAAAAAGAGTGTCGACAGAGATGGTTTTGTTATGAAGTCGGGTTGTGGTCGAAATGGAGGAAAGGATGTTGTTGTATGTTTGTGGGAGTGATGCAAAGAAGATACCAAACATATCTGTGTCCAAGACAGGGTTTCCGAGTGAGGCTAGCTCCTCTCACAAGGCTATGACCTTGTTTACGTGCATACGTGCATCTCCATTGTCCTTCAGCTTCAACTCATTGAGCTGTCACCTTAGCTTGACACCAACAACCAGTGAGCGTTTCTCGAACATATCTGTAAGGTCATTGAGATACTCTTTGGTGGTAGTCTTGTGCCTGACACGCATGAACAAGGTGTTGGGCAATGTCGTTGCAATGGTATGTTGGGCCTGGGCATCCTTTTCGATCCATTTGGCCATGTCTTTCTCATATGTCTCAACGGCTAGTATCTCATCCAGGATGGTTGGTATCCATGCCGGGGATCTGCCAAATGCTGGGTTGGTAGGTTGGAGCTTTGTACCATTGAGGTAACCCCCAAGTCCTCGTGTGAGCAGGGCTATCTCAAGCCAGCTTTTCCACGAGATCCATTCCTTTCCAGTTGGGTCAAGTTTAGGTAGTTGTAATGACTCCTTTTCCAAGTAAGACATTTTGGCTGAGTTCAAGGACATTTTTAATGCTTGTTCGACTTCTTAGTTGTACGAGCCAGGGCTCATAACCTGTAGCACAGTAGGACTCAGTAGACTGTGGTAGTCAGTCACTGAGGTGTAATGTTACGAAAAACAAATGTAAAAGGTAACGTATTAGGTAATCCATGGGTCCGTACGATTGTAAGTCTACATAAACTCTATATCTTTATCTATTGCAAAGACACAGAGCTTGTCCTAGCAATTATCTACATAGACAACACCATCTTCTGTAGCCCCAACAAAACCTTTGTAGATAAGGTTAAGGCTGCTTTCATGAAGAAATGGGAATGTTGTGACTTAGGAGACACACATGAATTCCTAAGAATGAACATATGTTAAGACGGTCAAACTATTAAGATAGACCAGAAAGAGTACCTCAACAAGGTCATAGAGCGATGCAGCATGACCAACACAAAAATCGCTTACACCCCACTCCCTCAGGGTTATTACCCAGAGAAGAATGAACTACCCATCAACCCAGAACTTCAGACATGATTCCAAATGGTCATTGGTTCATCGCTGTATCTTATGATCAGCATGAGGCCTGACATCTCATATGTGGTTACCCAACTTGCCCACATATCAGCAAACCCATTGGAAAAGCATCTAAACAAAGTTCTATATATTTTCCAGTACCTTCTAGGAACCCCAAGACTACACTCTCATCTACAAGGGCAAAAGCAGTAAAGGCATTATAGCCTGCACCAACTTCAATTGGGGACAAGACAAAGTCACCTCTCACTCGCAAACAGATTTCTACCTGAAATTCATGGATGGTGTGTTTTTGAGGAACTCATACTTACAAAAAACCACAGCTCTGTCCTCTAGTACTGAGGCTGAGTACATAGCCTTGAGTGACTGTATGCGCCAGGCTATTTGGATTCATCAAATGATGGGCAAAACAACCTTGGCCCCATCCCTGTTTGTGGAGACAATCAAGGGTTGCTATTTATAGCTCAAAATCCAGTCACTGAAAAATGGTCCAAACACATTCAAATCTGGTATCACTTTGTACATGACACCATAATCTTATGGAAGCAGATGGAGCTGCTCTTTATCCCAGGGACTGACAATCCTGCAGATATGTTCACCAAGAACCTTGGACATGTCAAGTTCAAGGAGTTCCACTCCCAGCTCAGTTTGGAATTTTACTTGCCTTAACTGTGTGGAAGTTTTTTCATTTACTATATACTTCTCACTATATATCTACATATCTACCATATACTAGACAAGGGGGAGTGTTAAAAGGATATGTACTAAAAGTCACATGACCTGTAATTAGTAATCACTATATAGAGTTCAGCTGAGTCTGAACTTGAATAATCACTTCTTAATCCTGAACCACATTGTTCTATTAAGAAACCCTCTCCCAAAATATTTTCCTACCTGCCCTAGCGGGTGGGTTAGCATTATTGCAACAGTTGGGTCATAGTACTGTAGCCTGCCTTTACTTTTTTGGACTGACCATCAACCTGATCAGGATCCTCAGACCTCTGCTCCCTTGATGGTTGCAGGAACATATTCTCAAGTGTAGCTTGGGGTTAGCAGATGGTTTGGGCACATGTTTTTGAGTGGAAGAGGTAGTGTTTGAAGGCATGCTTGGTCTATCTGGATCATATGTGGGGGGGGTGAAGAATGCTTGTCAAGCAGTAAAATTTTTGAGTTTTGTGGACCTGTCTTCATGCAGAGTTGCATAATCATTCTATGGTGCAGCTGTCAGCCTGTCACCTTGCTGTGCAGGTGTAGCACAGCTGCAGTGTAATGTGGCTTCAGTACTAAGTGCAACCCATGAGATGGATATGGATATGGGTATGGGTGTCCAAGAAGCCATACCCATACCCACATCCACACCCACCACATATCCATACCCATGATATTCCCTATGTGACCTTGGTCCAAGGGGCCTAAAGGAGATGGGCCAGAGGTGTTCAGAGATGACCAAATAGAGGTCAGAATGGAATATGACAGCTGCAAAGCCTGAGGGGTGATATTATTTCTTTGAGGGTAAAATGATTGAGACCATCAATTACAAGTTGCTCTATTGTGTTGACATTGCTGCCATCAGCAAATCACTTAGTTTCTGGATAGTACTGTACAGTGATATAAACATACAAACAATATAATTTTTGCCTGTACACACTGTGAACAACTGTGGAAAACTGTACTCACTGTATGTTACAACTTGTTCTTTTCTTGTACTGTTACAATCATGCGTTCCTCCACGAACAATCTCTTTTCCTTTCTTCTATTGCTAACTCATTCCAATCACAAAGACCTCAATGTAACCCTAGGAACCTTAGCTTAGATCTCCTTGGAACTACATCTCGTTTGTCCACACTCCGCATCTAAGTCTCACATTGGCAATCAACCAACATCCTTGAACACCTCAAACCTCTGCTCCTTAGTCTTTGTGCTACTATTGAGTGCACGCTTACCTTGAATCTCTTTGAACAAATCCAAGGCTACACTCAACTATACCCAAGCCAAGCGTAACAAAAGATCTAAGCTACTCCTTGCGGCTACCATTGCAGTAGTACTGCTTAACCATAGCTCGTCGACCCATCCTCCCTAGGTCATTGTAGGGATTACCCCCGGAACCCACTGAACCCTCTGAACCCTCTGACTCCACTGACAAAGAAACTTCGACCCCAGATCCTGACATCATCCTCTCCTCACAAGACGACAATCCTATCCTAGAACTTTCCCACCAACTATCTGCTTCCCTCACTATCCCTCGAATTACCACTCCCCCCTCCCCCTCCCCCATTGCCCTCACAGGATGAATCTTTGGACCCCCTCCACAACCTATTACCCCTGCTCCCCCACTCAGACCCGCTCTTCCACCAAGAAACCCCATGTCTTCAAAACCTACAGAATTCCATCTTGGGGCTCCAGAATCATTCAATGGATCTCTGGACATGGCCAACCAATGGCTGAATACTGTCCGATTCTACCTTGCTGTAAACACCTCTGTCTATGACACTGACGCGAAACAGATTGTGTTTACTTTATCCCATATGACAAAAGGATCCACCCTTGTTTAGGCCAATACATTTGGGCAATCAGCTATCTCCTCTACCACCATTGCCTTTGGAACCTTCTTAGACTTCTGTAAAGCATTCAAAGAAGCATTTAATCTCAAAGACACTGTCGCTAATGCCATCTCCTGGCTCACTACCAAATGGATGACCCCTCACCCAAAGAAGAAAGGAGAATACCTCCCTTCTCTTCCCATCTACACTGCTGATTTCAAAAACAATGTCATGCTCTTAGGAATCACTGACGATAATGTCCTTATCAGTTTTTACTCCATTGGAATTCCTGAACCATTAATGTGTCGCATCTACTCCATGGATGCCCCCACTGACATCATCAGCAAATGGTATGACAAAGCTGCCCATTTTCAAACCCAGTTCCTCAGGGCTAGAGAAGTGGGATGACTTTGTTCTGAAGGGACTCAACCCTCCTATTGCTCGTACTCTACCCCCTCCCCATCTTCCAAAGATCCTAATGCTATGGATGTTGACGCTGTACGTGTTGCTAAACTGACTCCTGAAGAACAAAAGCATCGCATTGAAAAGGGACTCTGCTTCTACTGCCGACAGAGTGGCCACCTCAGCAGTGAATGCCCTCACTTTGCTTCTAAGAAAACGAAAGGGAAATCCGTCCAGAAGGTATCAAAGGAGGAGGAGATTCCTTCTCTCCAAGAGATCGAAGACAATGACGATGATGAGGAAGTGGCGGTTCACAAAATCCACTTCTCCTGGGATTTTTGAAAAGGAGGACTCGTTCGACACAAGCCCCTCCTCCCTCTCTTACATGTGCTCCTGTACTTGTATCCCCTACATCAAAAGCAATGAAACTCCCCATTCAGCTTATCGATCCAAAGCACACTACTAAAGTTGTTGATGCTTGCACCCTGGTAGACAGCGGCACCAACATGTCTTGCATTGATTGGAACTTTGTCCAAAAGAACCGTCTCCCAACCAAGAAACTTCCCCAACCAGTCATCGTCAAAAATGTTGATCAATCCACAAATAAGAAGGGAACTATCCAATTCACAACCACCCTCTTTGTTGACATTGAAGGGATAGCTCACAAAATCCTCTTCTATGTCATGCACTGTGGAAATGAAAATGTCATCCTTGGACTTCCCTGGCTCAGGAAAACCAATCCAACTCTCAACTAGGTGCAACAAACCATCTCCATCCCCAAATCATCTGCAGAGCTTTACCAATCTCACACTATAAACCAACCCCCACAAAAACCATATCCTCTCCTTGTCTCCCCAGACACCTCAATGTACATGCTGTACATGACTCTCACCTATACAAGTACCTTGGCATAGAAACAGAATCCCAATTCTACACCAGAGCTAAAGAGGCCTATACCGTAAATCGAATCATCTGCTATGGATCCCACTTTATTCCCCTTGGATCCCCTACCATTACTAAACTCACCAATGCCACTGAACTTGCCATGGCCACTGAAAAGGCCAAACCTTCTGTAACCCTTCCTCCTGAATACGAAGAATACACCTTGGTATTCTCCAAGGACACTGTGGATCATCTTCCCCCATCCCGTCCATATGACCATGAAATCAACCTTGACAAGTCCTTCACCCCAAAAGTCAGAAAGATCTACTCCTTATCTCCCAAAGAACAGAAAGCAACTGAAGCATTTCTCGAAGAAAATCTCCATGCTGGAAAGATTCACCCTTCCAACTCCCCTCAGGCTGCACCCTTCTTTTTCATTAACAAAAAGGATGGACAACTCCATCCTTGTCAGGACTACCACTACCTCAACAAACATACCATCCATGATGCATACCCCCTACCACTAATATCTGACCTAGTAGACAAACTCAAAGATGCCAAACTATTCACCAAGTTCGATGTACGATGGGAATACAATAATGTTCATATCAAAGACGGTCATCAATGGAAAGCGGCCTTCATTACACATAAGGGCCTCTTTGAACCCCTTGTTATGTTCTTCAGTCTCAACAACTCCCCCGCTACCTTCCAATGCTTTATGAATGACTCCTTTCGTGATATGATCGCAGAAGGATGGCTTGTCATCTACATGGATGATCTCCTCATCTTCTCCCCCAACAAAGAAACCCATACTGAACGAACAAAATGCGTTCTCCAACGAATGGCTGAACTTGACCTTCATTTGAAACTTGAGAAATGCACTTTTGACACTACGGAAGTAGAGTACCTAGGAATGATTGTCAAGCCAGGACAACTCACCATGGATCCCATCAAACTAGATGGAATTGCCAAATGGCCCACTCTAACAAAAGTCAAGGAAGTCCACTCATTCCTTGGTTTCGCCAATTTCTATTGATAGTTTATCCCTGATTACTCCACCATCGCTCACCCGCTCATCAATCTGACAAAAAAGAACTCTGGCTTGTCCTGGACTGATGCCTGCCAACAAGCCTTTGACTCTCTCAAAGGACTATTCCTTTTGAAACCAATCCTCCACCTCCCTGATTCCTCAGCATCTTTTGCTATCACAACCAACGCATCCAAGTACGCCTCTGGTGCCATCCTCTTACAGACTGACTGCAATGGAGACTGGCATCCTTGCTCTTACCTCTCAATGTCATTTTCCCCTGCCAAACGAAATTACAACATCTATAACAGAAAACTCCTGGCCATTATCTGCACCTTGAAAGCCCGGAGACACTACCTCCATGGCTCTCCCTCCCCAGTCCAAGTCTTCACTGATCACAAAAACCTTATCTATTTCCGCCAAGCCCAAAATCTCAACCGTCACCAAGCTCATTGGCTACTAGATCTTGCTGATTTTGACCTGAAAATGATCCATGTCCCTGGTCACCTCCTCACTGGACCTGACACCCTATCTCATCAGCCTGATCTTCATCCAGACACCCCAGACAACTCTGGCACTGTCCTCCTCCCTGACTCACTATTCATCTGTGTCATCAATGCTGCACTACATTGGAAGGTCTCATCCTTCTCAAAGGATGATCCCCTTGTTCTGAATGCCCTGCAGGTGCTGGATGGCTCAATTCCCCCTGCTTTCCGCTCTCGCCTCTCCAACTGGGCCTTTGACAATAACATATTGACCTACCAAGGTCAAGTCTATATTCCCCAAATCACTCCAACAATCTATTGTCTCCTGTTATCATAATCACACTTCAGCAGGACATCCTGGTTATCTAAAGACTCATCAACTAGTTGCCACTGAATTCTGGTAGCCTGGCCTTGCACAATTCATTCACAAATATGTCGAAGGGTGCTCCTCCTGCCAACAAGCCAAAACAAATACCCACCCAACTATTCCCTCATCCTTGCCTATCCCCTCTGCAGCCTCTTGGCCTTTCCAACAGATCTCTTGCGATCTAATCACCAATCTCCCTCCTTCTTCTGGCTTTGATTTCTTATTGGTTATGGTGGACCACAGCCTTATGAAGGGGGTAATTCTCTGCCCTACTAAGAAAACTGTGACTGCTCAAGGCATCGCTACCCTCTTTTTTCACAAAGTATACAAATGTTTCAGTCTTTATGATAAAATTATTTCCAACCAAGGACCTCAATTCACCTCTACCTTTGCCAAAGAACTTGGAAAACTCTTGAACTACGACCTCACTCTTTCCACCACTTATCACCCCCAAACTGATGGAGAGACCGAACGAGTAAACCAAGAAGTAGAAACTATTACAATCGCCATCCAATCAGTAATGGACTTATCAATTTCTTTTCTTTTCTCTATTTCATCTCATCTCCGTTTTATCACTTCTATTTATACATGCATATTTAATCTCCCACATCTATGTTTCCATTTCACATTAAATCCATACTGCTACAGCATGCTGCCACTAACACATGCATCATGCATGTTCAGCTATGCATGGCTGTGCTTCCACATCCTCATGTTACCCAGTACCAAGGACACTTACTATATATAGAGTAGTACTGCATGGTCCGTGCACACTTGTACTTAGTATATAAACCCCAATGCAGCACCAGAGGACAGCAGTCTTGTCCTCTTGGAGTTTCCCCTCAGGCAACTCTAGTTCTCAGTTCTCATCTCTTATCTTTTCCTCTGTGCAAGCAACCTAGCACCAGCTTCACTTAAGTGTGAGTCTGAGGGTTGTTTCAGAAACCTACCTACGAATTTACTGCGGCAATAATCCCTTTTCTTGGACGGAACACATCACTCATACTGAATTCGCTCACAACCACCGCCCTCACTCTGTCACCAACAAATTCCCATTCTATCTCATGATGGGATATGAACCACGTGCCCTCCCTTCAGTCCTTACCAACTCAGACCTCCCTGCCACAGAAACTCATCTCAAAGAACTTTCTGCCACCCGAGACGAAGCCCTCACTGTGCACAAACTAGCTCAGCAAATCATGAAGGCCCATGGAAACTGAAGCTTTGTTCCATTTACCAAAGGAGATAAGGTGTGGTTTGAAGCCAAGAACCTGAAACACTGCTCAGCTGCCCCAAAATTTGATCCTAAACAAGAGGGACCCTTCTCCATCATAAAAGTCTTATCCCCCCTCAACTACCAACTCCGCTTACCAAAAACCTGGAAAATACACCTGGTATTCCACACTTCTCTCTTATCTCCCTATCACAAAAACAACATACATGGTCTGAACTTCCCTTCTCCACCACCTGACCTCATTCAAGGAGAAGAAGAATACGAAATAGAAAAGATTCTATGCCACCGTGGACCACCATCCCATTGCATGTACCTTATCCAATGAAAAGGATATTGAGCCGAAGAAGACTCTTGGATCCCAGAACAGAATCTCAACCATGCAAAGTCTGCTCTCGAAGAATATAAAAACCTCCATCCTTCTGCTTTCCCTCTTTCTCCCTAGCTACCTCCATAAACCGTCATGTCTTTCAAAAAACTTTCCATCTCTTCCAAATCTTCCCTTACCACATCATCTCCTGCTCCTTCCTCACCACCTCCTGTCCCTGCTTCTCCCTCCTCAGTCGTCGCTGACCCTGGCTGGGGTACTGCCACCACGCCATTTACTCCCTACCCCAAACCTACATTCACCTGGACTCCCTCCACCCTCTACCCTGGGGCTACCACCATTGAAGAACCACTCATGCTACCTGCCCCCATTCCATCTTCTCCTATCATCTTTCGTCCTATCCCCACAGAATCCAGCATTGATACAAGGATCAGTCCTCATTCTGTGCACACCGTCACCGTTCCCCTTTATGCAAACAATATCTGACCCAGAACCCCTTCCCCCCAATACATTAGAACCCTAGGATGTTATCTTTTAGATTCCCACCTTTCTATTCCCTTAGAATCCCCTATGGACATGGACTCTGCATACCTCACCCTCTATTGGGCATACCTCCAGACCCAAAGACTTTCCCTTGTTACCAACGAGTTTACCTCTTTTGCCAATGCCCCCCTAGACTGGGCTTGGGTAGCCTCCACCCAAACCAACATCCTAAACTGTCTCCATCAAGTGATGTACCAGATGGAATTTGGAGAATTCATTGTGGATGTAGATCGATACCTTTGTGAAGTAGCTGCTGCTCTCCACCCTGTCATTGTCCCCTTAACATACTCCACACCCTCTGCCTCGACTACCTCCTCCAAATATCTGACTCCTCCGGAGAAGCTTTCTAATTCCACTCCATCCGTGTCGTCATCAGCCCTCTCTCCCAAGGAACTTGCAACCATCAAACAAGCAGAACAAGCCCACAATAACCAAGCCACCCCTTATCAAGGAGCTTTCCTATGTCATCCCCTTCTCCCAATTGATCCACGATATGGCGAAACTTGCCATCAATGTCACCGTCTTGGGCATGTTCGCCGCAACTGTCCTGTCTACCAGTGCCCCATCATGGGTTGCAGACAATGGGCCCCTGGACATTCCCAAGTGGAGTGTCCCTTTTCTACTAGATG
>JBBPRQ010000331.1:0-34542 GCA_038093095.1 Boletus insuetus | reverse complement strand
CCCCTTATCAGTGTGCTGCCTAACCTTCTCCATCTCCAGATGTCATCAAGGCCTTTATGTGCTTTCTTGTAGTGGTGGTGTAGGGCAAACCTGAAGAGTCTGTGACTGTCTCCACCATTTCTAGCTATGTGGATACATTGTACTCCATGCTCGCTCAGAGCTCAGAAAGCCACATCTTCATTAACAAAGACACATAAAAGCAGGTCCACGATTACCTTGCTTCTAATGACCTGCATGGTCAATTTCTGCTGTTGACAATGCAGTGTGAAATATACTATGCCTACATAGAGGATGTCTGCAAGCTCATTGACTCGTGTTACACTAATGCTGTTACATTTTATCCTTTCATCTTATTCTTGTACTACTGTGCATTCAACTACAGACATTCTCTTCTTTTCTTCTATTGCTGACTCATTCCTATTATGATTACCATATCATTTGCTTTATTAGTGACCTTTTTTCATTAGCTTCCTTGTTGTTCTATGCCTATCCTTGATATGCTTGCCCTAAACCAGTATCTAACCTATATAAAGATCTTGATGTCATCTTTTGTTCTTTAGCTTAGATTTCCTTAAAATTACATCTTGTTTGTCCACATTCTGTATCTAAAACTTGAACTGGCAATCAACTAGCAACTCCAAACTCCTTGAACCTTTGCTCCTTGGACTTTATGCTACCATTAAGTGCATGCTTACTTTGAACCCCCTAGAACCTTTTCAAGGCTACATTTGACTCTACCCAAGCCAAGCATAACAGATGCCCAATACTTCCACACAAACTGCATGCACATCCAGATGTATGCCCTCACCTTACTCTTGACCTCCTAACTGAACACATTGGCATGATAGTGGAGTCCAATTGACTGTGGCTCCAACAAGGGCCTGACCTGGAAGGACATTGCTATGGTAATCACTCTAAACCCCAAGACCCCTTTGAGATCAGATGCTGCACTCCAGGTCACTGTCAGGCTGCTCAAGGGAGGGTGTGACATAACATCATACTTCATCCCCATCAGACACATCTAATTGCCCTTACTGTCCCATTCTACCCTTGCTGGTTTTAGGCATTCAAGATGAGGTCTGGGAGTCAATCAACAGCCCTGAAGATATTCTTGTCCTAAGAATCCCCCCAACTGAGTGGCATACTCTCCAGGTTCACCCAAGCAAGTGTGACCTGCTTGTATTTAGGGCAGAGGTAAGGTTGAACAAGACCAGATGATCTATCTCCACATCTGAGGCCATGGATTATGGTGTCACATGTTAATACCTGCAGTTTCTCAGCTGCCTTAACAGCTTCCCAGGTGAGGCGCCATGTTGACTTGGGTGACATTCAAATGACGTATGGCTGGCAGTGGATGTTCATCCATATGATATTCACTATGGGACGGTGAACATGGTTGCAAATGACCTGTCCATTGGCATGGAACAGTGTGAGAAGGTCATGGCCCACTTGGCATGGTCAAAAACATTTCAGGTGAGATATTTTTTGGGGGCATGCACTACACCACCATTCTTGGTTCTGAACATGTCCAATAGTGCAGTTATGAAAGCAATACTGTCTGCATGGACATTTAGGAAGTGCTGATTGGTGGTCAGCATGAGGAGCACCTTACTTTCATCACAGTGTGTCTACTAGCCTTCCTTGCAGACAGATGCTTATTCCCTAAGCCCTCCCAGAGCAAAGAGCATGTCAAGAGGAGCAGACTCTGATGCCCCAATGAGGGTGTCTGCCAAGGCCCTGATGAACTTGTATTGTGATAAAGACATGATCAAATGGTGTGTTTTGAAACACAGGGCAGTGAGTCACATCTGCATAGGCATAGGACATTGGATTAGCTAAAAGAATATTCTTTTCCAGATCATCATTGATAGTAATAACAAATGTGATCAGGTCAAGAAGATTATGAAAAATGTCTCAGTCATCCTTGTATGGGAGCACAGGTTTATCATCTGCAAAATGAGGCAGATGCATTTTGCAACTGCATCAACCTGCCAGCTTGGGGGCACAGTGAGATTATCTTGCATTTAGTAAACAACACCACTGAACTTTCCCGCAACAGATGCCACCCATTGCCTGCTGTATGTCATCAGCATCAGTAATGGGACATGCCCTGCTTGCCAGGCACACAAGGCTAGTCTACCATCCTGGCCAGGCCAGAATGGGACATGGCACAGTTATTTGAGGTGGTCAAGGATGATACCAACACCACTGCTAACATAGGCTCCTCAGCATCCATGCATGTTGACTGCACTTTTGCTAACTGCATAGACATCCTGGTGTTCCACTTGTACAGTGATGTCATTGAGATAGCTCACCACAATGCACTACTTACCACCTGTCATCTTTTGTTGATGTTGCCTGCCACTCATCATGCTCTGTGCTACTCAGGGGGGTCATCCACCCCAGACAATTGCTGTCCTGTATGTAAGTGCTTATGCAGATAAGCCAGCAATTGCACATTCTCTGTCACTCACACTCACCACCGCAGGCTGTAGGACATGAAGCAGGGTGTTGCATTCCATATTCATCACTGCTTCATCAAGAAGGAGCAATCAGATGTGGATAAAGAGCTCAATACAAGCTACATACCCACCCAGTGTTGCTGAGAGACATGTCAAGTATCTGGCCAGATGTGGGCTTCATAACACAAGTTTGTCATGCATGTCCAGATGCACACCTGCATGGCTTACCATGCTTGCTGGTGGATTGACTGCAACAGCGCAACATGTGGCAAGGATGAGATCAGTGACTGGCCTCTCCATCTTGCATACTGTCATGTGACCAACATGTGTGCTAAGGTGACAGTGAATTACTGTTACATCTGCTCTGAATGGTGGATGCCACACTCTCTGATGTGACTTGTCACAGCTTCACTAGCTTCCCTCTCCACACAGGTTCTGGATCATAGCAGGAGATGGCCTGGACTGGGATGTCCACTGCCAAGAGCACTACACAAATCTCTTTGCACCATTTTCTCAGCATAGGAAGGAGGACATTGCAGTTGAGCCTGTGGGCATCCATGTTTACCCCTCACCTTACAACTGCATAGGATACAACATTGGAAGTGGATTTGGAGGCCAGAATACCATGGCCACATAGAGCATAGTGTGGCTTTTGCCTCCATGTTCTGTGTCTGGTGGATGCACAAAGAAGAGTTACCCATTGTGAAGAGGATGACCCAGTGAGCCCCACACATTCCCAGACCGAGAGGTGGCTCATCACTCTTTTCCAGGTACCATGATCAGACTGTGTTTCATGGGCACCTTGAGACACATACACATGTGATCAATGGCCCATTCATCTGTCCCTCACCAAGTTGTTGGCTCAAGACATACTATAGACATGACCTTCTCCACCACTTGGTCATAGTACATTGCTTGGGTGTCTGTGGGATTGACAGGGGTGGCTCTGATCACCATCTCAAGTTGCTCAAGATGTCTGCTGCCAGCCAGCCCTCACTCAAGCACCCATTCACAGATGAGACTTCAAGCTTTTCTATAGAGGGGTGAAAACACCAACAGAAGAAGGTTGGTGTTGTTGAGTTCTTTTTGTGGAGTTGGTCTGCTGTCTTTTACTGACAGCTGTAACCCAGCCTATATTCAAGTGCAAAGAGTGTTACAAAGTCTTTCAACAGATCAACAAGCATATTGCGAAAGGTGAAAAATGTAGACAGGTGGCCTGCTATGTTCACATGGTGGATGGAAAAGCCACTGAGGGAGACATTCAACAGTTTCAGCAATGAGCTCACCCCCCCTTTTTACTTTTGAATTTTAGAGGAGACCCACAGTAGGGTTGTCTGGCACATCTGTTGTTTCACATTATTGGGCTATATGGAGCAGGCTCATTGAGCCTCGGTGTGCCACCAGATGGCTAAGAACAGGTTAAGATTCTCAATTATAATTATAAATACACTGTTCTGGTTTCATTTGTAAGAAATAGATACTATGCTGGTTGCTGCTTTCCAGAGTGTTAAGTGGGCAGTGAAGTGTCTTACAGTGTATCGAAATCACTCACCCTCTCTAATAGATGTTTGGATGGAGATTTGGTGGCCTGAATCCTATATGTGGTGGGTTGCACCAAAGATGCCATTGAATGTTTCCACCAAATGGTGAATGAATTAGGAGAGGAAACGAATTTGGAGGGTGTTCATCTGGAGTAGGTGGTTTGTGAGGGGCTGCACACTTTATAAATGTCATTGCCCCAAGTGACATAGCAATTTCTGCTAGACTTTAGAAAATGTTCTCTCCATGAGGAAGGCACCAGTACCATCCACTGCACAACCACAAACCCCCACTGCACAAGGCATTTGTAGAAATTAGGTCATGGTATATCACTTTTGCCTCCCTTATCTGTCTTGTTGATGTGCCACTATCAGTTGATTGCTCTCAATCCATTGTCACCTTCTGACTACAAGAAGAAGCATGCAGCTCTACTAAAGGCAGAGGACTACAACACTTGACTTGATGTGGTCAAAGATAGCAGAGTCACCTGATCTATATATTCATTATGAATGGCATCCTTGTTACTAAAGGTGATTTTTTTCACACTGTTCAACAGAGCATGGCAACCAGTACATCAGTCCATTGAGTATACAAGTAACAATTCACAAAATTGTTCAAAAGGCCATCCATCATTTGCCATGTGTACTCATCAACATGACACCAGCCATCTCTGTGACAGTGCCAAGCAGGTGTCCACATTCAAGCTTCAACCAACCTTCAAAGGGCTTGTATCATCCATCACCACATGCATCTACTACATTCATATCAAGTGTGAAGTGCAACAATACTTCTGGTGTGACCTGTTTTCACACAAATGGGAAGACAAATGAACTGGTGCATTACTAGGCGGTGCACGTAGCAGCATACAATCTGGAGAAATCACCAACTCATGACAAGCTACAAACATTCTGCAGAATTATTTGGGATGCTGGGTTTGTTTCAATGTGGAGGAATAGGGGTTGTATTGATAAATCAGATCACTTCGTCCTTCAAGAAGCCCTGGTGGTGATGTTCAAATGGCACCAGGGCTTAGTTCTCACAGTCATTTTTTTCTGTGGGGTTTGCTTCTTGTCACTGTGGCACTCTCATGAGTAGTATCTGGAATGCTTACACATGGATGCTTCAGGAACACATTGTGGCCAAGGTCATCCACTTCTACATGGAAGATTGAACACTCTACCTCAACCTAGAGACAGCATGGAATAAGGAATTGCCAGAAATCATCTTAGAGATGGACAAAGCTGCCTGGGTATCTGCAGAGTAATTGATGGCACTCTGTCCAGGCTTAGCGAGCATCTGGGAGAAATTACATCTCACCTCCACCTTTATACACGCAGCGCAGTTAGTGACCAGTGGAGCGTAATGTTACCTTGGTCTGAACGAGTTTTATGAGTAGAGGGCGAGTAACGAGTAAAGGGTCCTGCTAGGGCAATGTCTACCGCAGTCTATCTCAGAAGATGAACTGAGACTCGAGGTGGGCTCGACGGTCTCCGATATCCAGGTACTAACCACTGAAGCTCTCGGGTCACTAGAACTATGCTGATATTGTGTAGAACTAGCTTAGGGAAATTACAGGAGAGAAGTACAGAGTTTATATACGGTATGCCCCTGGTCCGTGCGAGTAAGGTAAGTGATCTAATAGGTAAAAGGAGACGGGAGTCCGAAGGACGACTGTACTCCGTGTAGTCCATCCCGATGATGTGGAACTGCAGGATGTGGCAGTGTGATCTAAAAGAGGAACGCCACACAGGCAGAAGTCCAAAGGAATTCCATGTGGAAGCGGAACAGAAGGAATAGGCTAAATATAGAGCAGAGGCGGGGCACCATGTGAGTATGTAAGCAATAGACAGAAAAAGGAGAAACTATCTGGAGGACGACTCCAATATGAATACAACTCTGTAGAGTAAGAAACAGAGTCTAGAGAAAGACAAGTAAAGCAGCGTAGCTGCGCAAGTGTAATTGATATGGAGAAAAAGAGTACCCTCTTCATAGACCGTAACACCACCTAGCACATGATGCTAGTGGAGGATGCTGCATACTCATTGCTTGGTAATTTCTCTATTGCCAAATTACATGCCTGTGATGTACAGCGAAAGTGAGGGTTCACTTAGGCATCTATTAGCACATGCACTCACCAGATCTGAAGATGTGAGCATCCTTGCTTAGGCTGGCACTTGTTTGTTAACATCAAAGTGAGTGCCATTCTGTTGTTTAATGAAGGTCTTCTTTGGTTCAACAACCACTTCCTTATTGCATCCAACAAAGAAATCAAGCAAATCAACACATATGCAGAGTCCACAATCTGGGAATGGCCAATTCCTGATACTGGTTACAACTCGTGCACTACTCTACCAAAGCACAGCAAATTCATCACTTCCTTTGCAGAATGTGCTGTCATGTCCTGGGACATCTTGACTTCCACTCAGCTTGGTCTTGTTCAACAGCTCTCAAAACATACACTCAATTGCAATCTCATCCAACCACCAGTTTCTCGCAATTAGTGTGCACTTTCAAGGATATGGGGCGCCTTTACTCAGTCAACCTACAGTGCTCCAATGCCACTTTCATTCTGTGCATGGTATACTGATGCCAAGATTGAGCAAAGGTCATTTTTTGGAATGGCTGAGGGGACATTGGTGGAGCTTAGTGCTAGAGTAACTGAGTTTGAATTGGAGTTTGGCTGAGCTTGATTCACAACAAAAGGCTCTTTCAGTAGATCCTCTTTGGCTTCCCTTTGTGATAAGAAGCTCAAAGACCTGCCCTGGAAGGTGGCCAGCAAGCTTAGGCACCTGGATGTTGACACAACCGGCCATCCTGGGTGCCCAAGCAGCTGCCTCACCATTGATGGATACAGCAAATGAATCCAGGAACTGCACCTCTTTGGAACAGCCTTTGAGGATCTCTGACTACCAAACACACAGCACGAATTCAAGGCCACCTTGCTGGAGGGCATGCTCAAGGATCGCTAAGGTTTGTATGATAAATGTTGTAGGGCACATTGGTACATCCAATCTCCAGATACTGTGGTCAGATGCTCACCAATGTGGATCACAGTAGAAGCCATAGACTGGAAGGAGATGCTGTATGCTTTGGGCTGCCTTCCAGGGACTTGTGAGTCTCTCCTGGATGAAATCCACTCCATCCTCAACAGCATCAATGATGATGGCCTATGAGTTTGCCATCTCATGGGTGTGCTGGATTGGACAAGTTTGTACTAGCAAACTCAATCACTTGGTCATATAATGGGGAGGCCCTTCTTGTCCAGTTTTCCAGCCTGAATGGATGAGCCTTGCTGACTGCATCTGTCCCAGTTAATGTGTCATGGTGGCATACAACATCTTATACAAAGCAATGCATGTGGCTGCTTCATGAATGTTCTCAGTGGCCGCACCTTGTCCATGTTACTGAACCTGACAAACACTTGGTGTGGACCTTCAAACGGATGCCATGATATTGTCCATCATAATTGATGTCTTGCCTGAACTGAACTGATGCATATAATTCCTACCCATCTCATCCATGCTTGTGATTATTGTCTTTTTTTACATTATCTTGATAGTGTGTCTTTTCTTTCATTACCTTGATGGCATGTCAAATCTTGCCTCTCCTTGCTCACTACTTGCATCACGCACCCTCCTCTGCTTTGTCAGGGTCATCCTGGTCATCCTTCGTGCACTCTACACTTCCTACACCATCTCTTCTTAGTCCACAGCACTTTTCCCTCTCCACATGGCTCCCCCTTGCTTCTCATCCACAGTAGACTTGAACAACAGGGCATCATGCTCTTGCACTAGAGCTTCACATTCAAGAAGGGCTGCCCTTGTTCCCTTGGCAAGAGGTATTTTCCAAGTGTAACACTGATAGTGCACATGAATCTCAGGAAGGTCTAAGATATTCATGTGTTTGCCACATCTGTATAAAGGCAAAGCAGACTCCCTAAGGTGGGTATACTCCTCCAAGCCCACCCTCCTCTTGCAATGTCTGATGCTCTGCTCAACTGGTCTTCAAATGCTGTCTCTCTAGAGTGCCGCCTTGTGGCTTGCAATTCAAGTCTCTTCATAGTCTGTGTCTTCATCATTCAGCCAGGTATAGCATTCTCTCATTTAGCTCCTGCAGCAAGGAGTATATTGTAGCACCTAACTGGAATGGATATACCTGCCCACTTGGCAACTGCTCTCAGCTGCACTGTAACAGGGATGGTCTTTAATGACACCCTCAAAAGCAGCATGGAGTCAAGTCTGATGTACAAAACCCATTCACCTCGTCTAGTGGTGGAAGGCTGCAAGGTATGTATATCTTTGTAAGGGTTTTCTGGATGGTTGTAATGTTGAAGGAAAGGGACTGCATCTCATCAGCCTTTCACACCACCCCTTGATGAGCCAGCATTCTTGAACATTATTGGCTGCATTTCCAGCAAACAGGATCAGGGGAAATTGCCTTTTTTTTCACAAGGTCACTCCAATGGCACTGACTGTGTCTCAAATCTGTCTAGTCTGCCTGGCAATGCAGGACCAAAAGGTACATCTATTTCTGTAAGGGTTTCCTGATGGTTCTAATGTCAGAGGAAAGGGAATCTGTCTAATCAGTCTTCTATCCCACCCACGATGAATCTAATGTTGTCAGCTACATTTCCAGGGAACAAGATCTCATTCACTCCATTCACAAAAGTTTCAGAGAAAGGCAAACTGTTGCCATCGACACAATGGATCTGATTGCTGAGTTAACTGAAACCATCTCCATGGTGGTCTCAGATGCTGTTATGCACAAGTTCAAAGAGGCTGACAGTCGCCTTGCTGAAGAAATTAATTGCTATTGCAGAATCATCTCCTCTCTACAGAGCATAGCCATCCTCACCACTGCCCACATACATGCAAGTTATCACAATGGCAAACCATTCCCTGGAGGAGGAGTAGAACCATGTTAGGCTGGAAGAACAGAATAAGCAGGCAGCTCCTTCATTGCTATACAATCCATTTGAACAGGAGATAAGGAAGGGTGATGGGACAACAAGCTAGGCTCAAGACACTCTATGGCAGAAGGTTCATTGGCAGCATCCCATTGAAACCATCTCAGCACAACTTGGTTGTACCCACTCATCACTTAGTATGCTGGAATTAGGCTCGGGTGCTTATATCTGGCCAGTAAGTGATGAATGGATGGGGTTATAAGCTCATTGGCTCTGCAGGAACCCACTAGGCCCTTAAAAAGATCACAATACTAGGGAAAGCAAGTGAGACAAGAGGGAATGGTCTCAACCTTCACAGAATCAAAGAATCACTGGTGGTTGGTGGTTGGGGTTGGATTTTGTGGATGGCTTTGCAGTGTCATGCTCATGTAATTTCTTGATGGATTCAAGAGAGCAGGGTTCAGGCAATGACACACCTTCAGATGCTGTCACAGATGGTGATAGTGATGTGGAAATGGAACTAGGCAATTCCAGCTCACACAATATTTCATTTGCCATCCAAGAGTCTTTGTTTATCTGCAATTCTTTCAACACTGATCTTGAGAGTGAAAGAACCCTATGGTCCAACATTTGAGGTGCCATGCAGCACATTACTGGCATTTCAGGAACCCATGAAAAAAGAAAAGCTCAGATACTTGGAATTCTTTTGGTCCTGTGAGTGCAGGCTGATGCTGTCATCACAATACACACTGGTAGAGGAAAAAGTATGCTCTGGATGATTCTGCCCTTGTTAAAGGAAGACATGAGATTTCTGGTTGTCTGTCCTTATAGGGTTCTATTGGATGAACAATGCCTGGAATTATACTTATTTGAAAAACATTCTCTCCAAAGTTCAAATTTTGTTTCTTCAAGTTGAGCACATAGGCAGCAAAGGACTCAATGTGTGAGTGCCTCCAGAGAACTACCATTGTCATTTGCTGCCATGCTCATATTTACCTCCAGCTGTCTCTCCAGTACCAACTGGCCTCCATTCACCCACCTCTTTATTAATGAATGCCACAACATTCTGACCTGCCTGACAGACCATTAGAAAGCATGGTGAAAGTTTACTGAGTGGGTGACCACACTGAATATGCCATATTTCTCCTTTTAGCTACCATTCCTCCCAAATTACAGAAGAAACTTCTCCAAATGTACAACATGCACATATGTGACACAGCAATTGTTCGCTCACCAACTAATCATACCAAGATTGGCCTTCACACGATAAACATCACACTCCTCTTGCCTGATTACAGTCTTTTCCAACTTGTTGATGGCCTGGAATGGTGACTTGCAGAACATGAGCACATACGTGTCTATATCTACTCACACCCCCAAGTAGAATGTTTGGCAAACAACTGGAATTGTGCTGTGTACCACAGCACCTTGCCATTTCAGGGCAACACAAAGGACTACAATCTAGACTGATGGAACTGAGGTGAGACCAAGGTCATGATATGTACCTCTGTCTTTGGCTCAGGAGTCAATGGGCTTCATGTTCAATTTGTGGTCATTTATGAACCCACTTTGGACTTGCTCACCACAGCACAGATGCTTGGTCATGCAGAAAGGGATGGCACACCATCCCATGTGTTTTTTGTAATCCAAGATCCCACTGTCTCCTCTGCAAAACCATCACAGAATGACCAGTTGCTGAAGGAACTCAGTGAGATCTTATACAAAAGGGTATGCAAGATCTATCAGTTGATTCATTATCTAAATGGCAAGGATTTTGTCAACACATGTGCAGACATAGCTGGACAACTCCGATGTGACATCTGCAAACCAAATGACCCAATGCACCAGTTCACTATGTGAGCTGTTCAGAATCCATAAAGGCATAATCACAAGCTGTGAACATATACCCTCACAAAGCCTTTGTGCACAGAGATCATCAGGTAAGTCCAACAGTGAGTTCAGTACAACCAACCCTGAAATTTGTAACCATAGATGATAACTGGATTTTGGCCAGGACTGAGAAGTTAGAATGAAACAACAGCAGTTAGCACTTTTTCTCTTGCCAGCTCATTCTCTAGATGTTCTTGGTATTTCACAATGAAAAAGAAAAATACTTGTCTGTATGCATTGCCTCATCATACAATCATGTCTTTCTTATTTTATTTTTACCTGTCAGAGTTGGGGACCTGGCACTTCTGCCACTGCCAATATTAGTTAGTATCCATGCAAACCATTTGACTTGTAAATTTCTTCCCTGTACACCATGCCCACATGACAGGTACACGGCAATGCACTGGCTGCAATGCCTCAACACCACACCACCATACCTGTGCACCAAACACCATGGTCTTACCTGCACCCATGTGCAATCCTAACTACCAAAATGCACAGCAAGAATTCAAGACCACCTTCTGGTTCACACAATAAATGTTGTGGAGCACATTACTAGGTCTGACCTCCAGATACTGTGGTCAGACACTCACCAATGTGGATCACAGGAAGGCCATTGACCAGAGGGAGATGCTGTATGCTTTGGGCTGCCTTTCAGAGACTTGTGAGTCTCTTCTTGATGAAATTTGCTACATTCTCAACAACATCAATGATGATGGCCTATGAATTTGCCTTCTCACCAGTGTTGTTGGATCAGGCAAGTTTGCAGTGGCACACTTGATCACTTGTCTTTGGATGTCGTTATGTGCACTGTGGGATTTGAGGGAAATGTAGATGTGATTGTTATGTATGATACATCTGTGTGGCTATGTGAGAGAGTGGAAGAGAATGGTGGGAGTGTGTAGTGCTCTCTGGTCCAGAGTGTGAGCCTGGGATCTGCCAGGTCAATGTGAGCTGCGATTCCTAGATAGTGTAACGACCCTTATTCCCACTATGAACCTATGAGGGAACTTGTGACGTTGTGAGTCTAACCAATAGTAGGATGTGTTATCCTAAAGGACACAGAGGATGTATATCAATGAAGGGGAAGCAACAAGAGGAATGAACAGGAGAATAAACAAGTAAGAGGAATAACAAGTGAATAAGACTAAGGTCTATACTACTAAAGTACGACTATATATACTAAAAGAAACCGTGCACAGACCAAGCTATGCTAGAGGCTATACTGACTATAAGTAGTTAAAAGTATGGTCACTGGGTACCATGAGGCGATAAGAGAGACTATTGCTATAGGCTCTAGATAAGAGCAGTTATTGCTATTGGCTGATAAGGGAAAGTGAGTCAAGAGGAAAAGCATGAGTCGATGATAAGAATGCAATGTGTAAACCATGAGGTGCATAGCCAAGATAAGAGATAAGGTCATGTGACTGGGGTCATGTGATGGCATGTGACTAGATCATGTGATTGAGGTCACATGATTGCTGACGACAATGTTGGATAAATATGTTTGGTGTTTCTGTAGTGGATTAGCAATGGTTAGGAAAAGTAAAATGGTAAGGGTTTTCCAGGTAATATAGGCATTCCGAGGGTGAGCATTGTGAGCATTATGGGCGAGTGTTACAGATAGTAGTTAGGAGTGACAACGCACGCAGCAATCATGGTGTACCCAGGAGGTAGAAGGAGAGGGAGGACATACTGTGAAGAAAGAGAATTAGTGGCGGATTGGTGGGATAGTGTATCAGAGGAAATTCTTGTGCAGTGCTGGTTGTGCCTGCATTTAAGGTGCAAGAATTTGTGTGTGCCACCACAGGTAGATGAGAGAGGCATTACTAGCCCATTGTCTTTTCACCTTGACAACTTTAAATAGAATGTTGTATAGTAGATATTCCAGTGTGGACCCAATGTGAATTCCATGTCCTTTGAGAGGAGGTAGGTTGGCTGATTTGATGGCCTTGTCAAGGGTTTTGAGGAACTTGGAGCACATGAGGGGAAGCAGTTCCTTTTTTGAATGGTATGCGAAAAGGTGACAGTATGCAGGTGGGTTGTTTATGGATAGATGGTTGTCCATGGCAGCATGTGGATCAGAGGGACCATCTTGCTTTGCCCAGTTTACATCTTCACCTGAGGGGGCAGACTTGATGCGAGGGAGGTGGAAGTTGGTGATTTCAAGCCCCTGGTAGTTGTGTTGGATTGACATGTGGTGATGTGTAATGTGTGAGAGGGGGTCAAAGGCTTGGAGGTTAGCAACCATGAATTCGCCTATTTGGGCAGTAGCAAAAAATACCATGGTAAGGCATGCAAAGACCACAGCATCCAATGGGGTAGCAAGATCAAGGTGTGTGTGCAGATGGTGATGATCATTTGGATTGTGAGGGGGGAGCAAGGGTCTTTGCTGCCTTGAGGAGGGCATCTGTCTGGGTTGAGTTGAGACACCAAGGGAGACCATGCATAGTATGCCAGGCATGAATTCCATTCAGATAGTTGGCGACTGCAGTCTCAGAATAGGTGCCAGTGGGAGTGGACAGGAAGGCGGAGATAAATTCAGTATGTTGTAATAGCTGGTAGCTGGCGTTGCCGCACAGGCTACCTAGAAATCTACTCTAGGATGCTTATCTTGAAGGGTGGGGAGTTCTCAGAGATAATAGTAGTTGCTGGTCAAGAGAGATTAGATTATATTCAGACTTAGCAGAGTCTTATATACACTTTGTAATAATTACTTAATGTAAGGTCATGTGACTGTAAGTATGTGTCCTTTCAACACTCCCCCTTGTCTAGTACACAGTAGATACATAGATATAAAAGTGAGGAATTATAAAGTAAAAATAGAAAATGTCCACACAGTCTAAGATGGCAAGTTGAATTCCAAACTGAGCTGGGAGCGAAAATCCTTGAACTTGACATGTCCAAGGTTCTTAGTAAACATATCTGCAGGATTGTCAGTTTCAGGGATAAAGAGTAGCTCAACCTGCTTCCATAGCATCACAGCATCACGTATAAAGTGGTAACGGATCTGGATATGTTTGGAACATTTTTCAGTGACTGGGTTCTGTGCAATAAAGAGTGATCCTTGATTGTCACCACAAACGGGAATGGAGCCAAGGCAATAGCCAAGTTCTCCCATCATTTGATGAATCCAAATGGCCTGGCGTGTACAGTCGCTCAAGGCCATGTACTCAGCTTCCATAGAAGAGAAGAGCTGTGGTTTTTTGTAAGTGTGAGTTCCACAAAAACACACCATCCACGAATTTCAGGTAGAAACCTGTTTGCCAGTGAGACATGACTTTGTCTTGTCCCCAATCAGAATCAGTGCAGGTGATAATGCCTTGCCAGTTTTTTTGCTATATATGAGAGAGTAGTCCCAGGTACCAAGAAGGTACCGGCAGATGTATAGAGCCTTATTCAGATGCTCTTCTGATGGGTTTGCAGACATGTGGGCGAGTTGGGTAACTGCATATGAGATGTCAGGTCTTGTGCTGATCATAAGATACAGCAATTGTAATGATCCTTGGTCTTACCATGAACTCTATAAGGGACTTTGTGACGTGGTGAGCCTAACCAATAGTAGGATTTGATATCCTAAGGAATCAGAGGATGTATAGCAACAATAAGAGGAGAACAAGAGGAAGGACAAGTGAATAAGACTAGAGTCTACACTACTATCAGTAAGATAATATATACTAAGAGAGTTCATGCACAGACCAAGCTATGCTAGAGGCTATACTATCTATAAGTAGTTAAAAGTATATCTACTGGGTACCATGAGGTAAAGGCTGTTCTGAGGGAATACTGCTATTGGATGATAAGGAAAAGTGAGTCAAGAGGAAAAGCATGAGGTGACCATGAGGATGCAATGTGTAAATCACGAGGTGCATAGCCAAGATAAGATCATGTGATGTATCATGTGATACCATGTGACTGCTGGTTATATGATAGGAAAAGGTATGACTGGATGGTTTCTGTAGTGATCTAGTAAAGGAAAAGAAAGTAAAAAGATAATGGTTTTCAAGGTAGTATAAGCATTGTGAGGGCGAGCGTTACAGCAATGATCCGATAACCTGTTGGAATCACATTTGAAGTTCTGGTTGGACAGGGAGATCATTCTTCTCTGGGTAATAACCTTGAGGAAGAGGGGTGTTGGCGATTTTTGCATTAGTCATACTGCATCGCTCAATGACTTTGTCGAGGTATTCTTGCTGGTCTATCTTAATAGTTTGACCGTCTCGACGTATGTATGTTCATTCTCAGGAATTCGCATGTTTCTCCCAAGTCGGAACAGCCCCACTTCTTCATAAATGCAGCCTTAACCTTGTCTACAAAAAGTTTGTTGGGGCTGTAGAAGATGGCATCGTCTATGTAGATAATTGCTAGGACGAGCTCTTTGCCCTTGCAATAGATGAATAGGCCAGCATCTGTTTTAAGACGCATGAAGCCAAGTTCTTTCATGGATTTGTTGAGTTCGCACCACCAAGCTAGTCCAGCTTGCTTAAGGTCATATAGGGCGCATAGTAGTCTCAAGACCTTCCCTTTGAGATGAGAGGGCATAAAGCCTTCAGGGAAGTCCATGTAGAATTCTTTGTCCAGTTTGCCATATAGGTAGGCGAATCAGACGTTGAGACCAGTGATATACCAGTTCTCAGTTGCTGCAAGGGCAAGCATGCACCGCACTGTCTCGAAGCGTACAACAGGAGAGAATATTTGATCGAAATCAATCCTTTCAACTTGGGAGAAGCCTTTGGTGATAAGCTGGGCTTTCTGTCTTCCGTTGGTTTTTACATCAAAGACCCATCAATTTTTGATAATCTTTCTATTTGCAGGTCGATCCACAATTTCATAGACCTTACAGTCCTTGAGTATCTATAACTCATCATGGCAGACTTTATGCCATAGGGTTTGTTCCTCTTGTGGTAACTTAAGGATGTCATGGTATGTCCATTCACGATAATTTACATTGGACTGCTCTCTTTCCAGTGGAAAGGCACAGCTGCAGAGGTATGAAACCAATGCGTCTCCCCCTTCCCTGGTTATGCGCTCTACGTCATCTTCTGACAGAGTTGGGGATGGAGGCATGCCACCAGGGACAATGGGTGAATCTAAAGGTCCAGCCAGTGCTTCTCTGATGAGTCTATGCCAATCAGAGGTGCATTTGATGTCTTGAAGCTGCTTAAGCAGGTCATGGTGTTCCCCATACACATTTCCAGGATGGAAGGGGGTGTGGCGTTCATGCTGTGGGCGCTCTGGGCAAGCAGGTGGAGGTGGAGGCGGAGAACAAGGAGGGGTAACTGGAGGTGCTGGCAGAGGTGGCGGTGTTGTTCTTACAGGAATTAGATGCTGGATTTGCTAGGGGAAAATCCTATGCTATCAATCCTCCAGGCCCAATCTAGTTATAAGCTGGTGATAGGACAACTCTACCTACCAGATCAAACAGAAGAAATAAAAGAAATTAACTACTGAGTGAGTGAGAAACTTAACTAATTGGATCCCTGGTTGTTCTTCCTTTCCCGATTATTAATCAAGGTAAAAGGGTTGGCTTTGATCCTAGCTATTATAGGTTCTAAAGGTATAAGGAATTTCTAGACTATTCCTAATGATAGAGGCTAATGAGTTACTAGATGTATCTAGCTAAAGAAGTGTAAGGATTTGTACTCTAAGTTGTGAGGTAATCCTAAGACTAGCTGTGTTGCTGTTCAAGGTGTGAATATACTACTATATGTAGTATTATTCAGGGGTGAGAGTATGAGTTGTTTGGTTGTGTGTACAAAGTTATAGGTTTTACAGTGAGTATATGCCTATTAAAAGAAAAGCTAGATTCCTGGGAATCTGTGTGGCCATGTTGAGTGATGAAGTGTGGGAAAATTCCCTAAAGGGTCACTCAGTTCTCATGCAATATGGGTTATTTATAAACCTTCTTTATTGGGAAACTGGAGTGAAATGTTTGTCAGGAAGATCTCTGTGATGTGTGCAGCAAATACTAAGTATTCCTAAACTAGATTTGCTTAGATTACAGGTGGCTGTGTGTTAGCCCACTTAGTAATGGCTTATGTAAGAAGATATAGGAGCTTTTCTGCCTAGTGGCTTCCTATATTTGATAGTGTTTTCTGACTAGAACAATCTACCAAATGTGTAAAGAGATCTCAGCCCTCTTCTGGGGACTTCTATGAATCTTCCTTTCTATGAAAGGATTCTTTTTTTTTTACTGACAAAATTCCACTCCTTATATACTGTTTTTACATGAGGCTGTGTCTCTACATTAAGCAGCTTTGAGGCTATATTGTGAGTCATTTTACCTGCCAAGTATGAATGTGACTAGGTGGATATACTAAATGACTAGGATTGCTGTGTGGCAAGGAAGACTCTACATGACTCATTCATGACTCATGATGACTTGGACAAGGCTGTACTCATGAGTCACAGTCCCCCTGCACAGGTTTATGGCTGTACATTCTGTTTGAATGCTTTATTGACAATGTGAATCACTGCTGTGCTTGAATGGCAATTTGGGCAGCATTCTAAGCAGGCAAGTGGTCATGTGATATGTAGGCTGTGCAGGTCAAGCTGTGTGGTACATGATTATCTAATCTAACTAGGGGCTAATTGTCTATATATAGAGTAATGGAAGCATTTGTGTTTTGGATACACAATGGTAATATGGATATGTCACTAGAGATTTATCAATATCTCTGTAAGGATTAAAGCTATTAGGCTGAAAGTTGGAGGGTAGGTAGTTTGCATAGTAGGCTACCTATGGTGTAAGTATTAGAATTTTCTAACTATTGGTTAGGCTAGATTATTAGAAGCGGAATATAACCATGATTCAGCATGTAATGGATTTTGTGCAGGTCACCACCACTCTTTGTCTTTTGATTCACCACCAGATCACTTGTTTCTACCAAGTCTTGACTCTACTGTCTCTCGCTTCACTTCTTCTGACAGAGATGACAGTTCTGATGCACATGACAAGGCTAACATCATATCTGAACCTATCATTGGGGTATAATGTTTCTGGCTAAGTCATCAGTGTCACTAACTTCATTGTAGGAACTGGTGACACCACTTAGTGCCATCAAGCACATTTGAAAAGAGACTGGTACTCAGTTGAGTATCTTGACCAGGGTACCTGGGCCTACCATTGAAGTACAATGTTTCTGGCTAAGTTGCCAGCACTGTCACTAACTTCAAATTCATTATAGGACTTGGTGACACCACTTGCCACTGGCACTGCAATCAAGTGCACTTATAAACAAACTGGAAGTCAGTTGAGTATCATGACCAAGTCCCCACTCATGACAAAACTCCTCACAGATGAGTACATCAACCCTGATAGCCTCCATGAGGCACTGATAGCAGGAGGGACAGCAGATTTGGATACATCCAAAGGTATGTAAGTTATGCTCATAGCCTGACTTGGTAACTGAGTGTATGATTAGTTCTTACAAGCTCAGTTTACTTGATTGACTTTTACCACATTCTAACTGTTCCCATCTCACTAATTCTGAAGAATTCTGCCTACCATGCTTGCTCCATTGACCCCAAGACCACTACCCTACATCATGGCCAGCTCTGCTTGAGCACACAAGACAAGTATCTGGGTGCTGAAGGGTTCGAATCAGCATATACGGCAACACTCCTTCTTTCAAACCCTAGAGAGACTGGAATTGGATCAAAGGCATGTGACACCATTGTCATCAAATGTCCCTACATCCGCCAAGGTAAATGCATACTGGCACCACCATTTAGATGTTTTTGAGTCAGAGAGGAGTCGGAGAAGCTATTTTGTGAGTCTAATGTCCTCTATTGGGGAAAGTCACTTTTTAGATTGCAATAGATTTTATTGCAAATGTGCTTGCCAGGACCACTGAACTGCCTCCTTTTGAAATTCCCTCAGTGCACTTCATTGATGCAGGTCTTGCTTTTCAGTACTCCAGCAGACTTGTCAGGGGGTCCAGTACACCAACTATCAACTGTGCATACCTATACAAGGAGGAAATCCCAGACAGCATGGAGCTTTTCACCAAGTTTATCCATAACAGTAACTGTGTGCCGCTTGTGGGGCCAGGAGAGGTTGGCTATGATGTTGCACAATTTCTTGCTTTTATCCAGCACATTCAATATGTCAAGACAGGTGGACTTGCCTACATCTCCGATTATCAAGGTAACCTGGCTGATTATGACATTCCACTGTATCACTTATGTGTCATCCACCAAGGAACTCCTTTGCTGTTGACCAACCCTCAAATTCTCACACATCAGTAAGCATTGTCAACACTTTCATGACTACACTACTAATTACTGTTTTATAGCTCAATCGGAAACAATCTATTTTGCAAAGGGAATTTAGAGAAGGTTGTGGAGCAATTCAAGGAGGACCATGTTTGCAACTATTTTTGCAAGTGGCTGGGCTTCAAGCTGGCACCGTTTGCAGAGGCAAAGAGTAAGAGAAAAAAAAAAGCCCTGGCAGTGCTGATTAATTCAGACTTATCTGACTAATACTTGTGTTGTGTTTGAATGGTTTTCTTGCTCATTCTCCTGTTATGTCATGTTTTTGGATCTCATGCATGATATCTTGGTGGCTTACTTGCTTAGACGGTTTTTCTTGTTGTGTACCTTCTATTGTTCCCCCCGTTATTGAGCCTTTTTTTTTGTTGATTGTGGACACTGCATGGACAACATTGTATATAGTTTTTTCCATCATTCTCCTCCCCATCATTTGGCCAAAGTGGTGACAGGGGTCAGTCAGATAAAAATGGTCTAATTACACCATTGTAGGAATCCATGGTCCCTTGTGCTCGTATCCATCTATTCCCCCATTTTACAGTCACTAGGTATTTATCTTCAAGCATCCTATGATCCATCCATCCATCTGTCCGTCCATCTGTTTGTGGTCCATATGTATCTGTTCCGTCCGTATTTTCATCTGTGTCCCTCCCACTTACTGGATTGACTACTGACGCCATGCTTGCTCACAAGGTGTACTTCATATAGCCTGTTTCTGACATATACGCATGTTATGACTTGTTAGTTACAGCACTACAATAGATGGACGCTCCGGACATTTCCGGAAGGGCTTGACCAGTCTAGAGTGTTGCAGAATTGTGCGACGTTGCCGCCAACCCTTTCATGTATGACCCTTGAAGGAAGTTTTCGTCACCCTTGAAGTTTTTTTTAGTGCACTGCATCCATTTTTGTGTATTTGATAAACAGTCTAAGGATATGCCCTTGACTATAAATACTGCTGTATTAAAATCAAAATATATCTCCCTTTTTAGCTATTTTTCGTTCATCTTTGAAGAAGGTCTCATTGGTCATTGTCATATGTTGTCCAAAGCCTTCTGGTAGTATCCGTCGGTCTTCCATGACATGGATATTCATTTCTGTTTCTGTTTCCATCTGTTCCCATCCAGATTAGCACTGGACATCTCTTCCACTATTTGACATGTCTTGATTAAAGCTTCAACCCTATACAACTACCTCTAAATCCCTACAACGAGACTTTCTTGCACCCACCTTCTTTTCAGCTTGTTCCTTTGAGACAGCACACCTGTTTCTTATTATACACTGTGACAACCTGCTGAAGACTTGGAGTTTGAAAACTTAAGCCCTGAGTGAGCATGATTGTCCAGGCTTTCATAATCTAGGACCTAATTGGAGGACATGATAGGTGGTTACACCTCAGGGCCTCCAGTCTTAGCTAGAGACTTTGTGCCACTAGATAGGGACACTTGATTAAATAACACAAGAGTTTGTGCTTCAAAATATTACTCAAGATCTACAGCAGAAAAAAACACATTGAATGCTGGATTGCTTCTCCAAAAACCATAGAGGGTGGGCTACCATAAAAATGATTTGATAATACCATCTGAGCATGCAAGTAACAACTTATGAGTCATGATAAATATCAAATTTACATATACTTACCTATGATATTTTGTGTCCTTGGATTGTTGTTGTTCTGGAGCTCCTCATATGTCTGGCCAGCCTCTGTTTATCCCAATGACTTGTTCATATTGTTATACTGCTTGCTTAGTCTAATATCATATCAAATAGGAATTAAAGCATGGTGGGGGGACTTACTCTTTGATGTGACAGGTGATTTGAGATACAAATTCCTTGGAATGGATATGGCTCAGCTTCCACAGCTGCTCACATTTGCAAAAATGGCATTGCTAAAGGTAATATGCTTTAAATGTCAAGGATATCTCCTCTTCTGGCCAGCCTCCTCTGCTTCTTGAGTGGATTCATTCATTTTCCTGGCACCAATCAAGGAGCTTAATTGTACAGAAGGAAAACTCACTGATTCAACGGATAAGGGAGTTTTTGGGTTTTTGGGAAGGCTGGGTGGAGGGTGTGCCTAATTGGAATGATCCATCTTTCAAAGCCCTGGGCATCATTGGAGATAGTGATGAGGATAAGCAGACAATATGGCCTGCATACTCACTGTTTAGTCAGCACTTGAAACCTACTCTTAGAAGGTCATGAGATTGGTTGGCCAACTGTTCATATACTAGTTTCTCTGCTCTGAGATCCATTAATTTAATTTTACTAATCCTGATTCTATTGACACTATGACACTGTCCAGCTGTCTAGTACTGGACAGTTAGATCTATATTTGCTAATAAATCATAATTAATCCTAAGTAAGAAAGTGTACAGAAAGTGCAACAAAAAGTATAGTGAAAGATGTATAAAAAATATACATAAAGTGTAACATAAAGTATGGTAAAAAAGTGAATTTACAAAAGAGCATAGCAAATACATAGAATAAAGGCTAACAAAAGTGCCACTTCTGAGTTTGCTGATGTATAGTCATACATATACTTAGTGTTTTACAGCTTGTGGCTTCTTTATAGGTATATTATAAAACTAATAGTAAGTATGGTCATAAGATTGTGAAAGTATTAGATTTTGTCTAATATGTGGTTAAGTACAATGCTATTTTTTTAAGTTAGAGTGGCATAGTAGGGGAAACTACATGAAAATTCTAGATGTGTTAAAATACTTGACATGAAAATATAACTATTATAATATATAAACTTATATTGAACTATATTGAACACATAGTAGATTATGTAATTGTTAAATACTGTAGACCAGTAAAGCAAGACACTCTAGTCTTGTTCTCCTAGAGTTTTCCCATACTCACCAGCTAGTTCAAGCTCTCTAATGCTCTTGCCTACAAACACTAGATTCTTAGGCAGATTTGGTTATTTTAGGTATGGGTATTTTTGTGTATCAGTGAGAGTACTATTCTTGATATTATTAATATCCATGGGCTTAGTGTGAAGTTGTTAATCCTTATAGAAAATCTAAGCAATGGCACAGATATAACAGGTATGCTAATGATTTTATACTTAGTTCAATATTAGTTATAGCTTAATTGTGATTTAATCTAATTCTAAATCTTCACACCTCTGTAGCACAAATGTACATATGCACACAAAATTGCATTCCAATACACATCCAGCTGCTTTATATATGTTTGCTTTTTGTTTGCTTTATCAGAACCAAAAAGTTGAGCAATCATTATCTTTGAGTGTACTCCATTCCATTCCACTTTGTGTCATGGAAATGCTTTATGTAGAGCTCTGTCCATCTGTTGAAGTAATATCTATTGAGCACCTCATGTGCCTTTAGAAGAATGGTTTTTGCAAAGTCTTCTTGCAATATTTCATACTTTTTAATGGATATTTGTTGTAAGTCAGTTATGGTACTAAATCCAACCTAATCTAAATCTGGTGCTAATTGAAAGCTAATCCTAATCACTGCACTATGCTAATACTACTAATACTAACTGGCATACTCTAATTTCTTTTCAATCTCAATTCTAATTCTAAACTAAGTCTTCCAACTGAGAATTATCTGTGATCAAAATAAACAGATAATTACCATTCTGACCCATATTGAACACCACATAGTGGGGATGAATATAACTTTCAATTGCTTCAAGCCCAACATATGGTGGTGGAAAATATTTGTGATCTTCCATCTGGCAGATCAGCTCATCAATGTAGGTGAGGGGAGCACATAGTGTTTATAGATTGATAACATATCTGTGAATAGCCGATTGACAGTTAGTTGCAAATATATGCCTCCTTCACACCTGCCCCACTATGCTGTAATAGATATGGCATGCACTTACTTATAGGCCTCTGTTCACCCTCCTTCAGCAAATGATGGACAGACAGACAGACAATCTGCCTCTACCAATTGGAATAGAACATCGAAAAGTAGGAAGAAAAGAAGAGACAAAACAGTCTCCACAGAGCAGAAGGGTCTAGTATGTGAGGCTAATCATCTAAATGACAGAAAATGCATTACATGCCTTGTGGAGTTTGTTGATGTCTTCATGTCATAGTACAGGCTACTGGAACCATACTTTAAGTGATTTTCTGAATATATAGCAGAACATTCTACTATAAGCATTGCACTAGCTGACAAAACTGGAGTATGTTTAACAGAAAGGGTATCACCAACACCATGTTGATACAAGGTACAACCTACTCCACTGTAAGTATGTAGGTTTAAAAGATTCAGATCTAATACAGATGATCACTATAGTATAATCTGATTGGGAGGATGAATGCTCATATCACAACTTGAGATTCAATGAAAAATGCATGACATTCATGTGGATCAAAAACGAATTATGACTAAAACTAGCATGCAATGATTATTTGAATTAGTGGAAGTTAGAATTGATAAGGATTAGGATTGATAGTGACTAGGATTATCAGGCAATAAGAGTAATAATGGCTAGGATTAGTTCCAAGATTGATCTGATGTATATCTCAACTCATACCAATATTCACAACAACCCATACCCATGACCCACATGAGTTTGTCATAGCCACACTGATGTTTAATGGTAGATGCCTCCTAGCACAAATAGGAAAGTATGATGACTTCAAAGTATTTCTACAATAGGTTTTGGGAGTCAGTTAACTTATCAACAGCTTTACTACCCAGATAAAAAGTTAAATAATGTCTTTTGTGGTCTAGGAGTCCTAGAAGAATAGCTTAGTAAACTCCAGCATCTATATGATGAGAGATGAAATGCTATAATGGATCCAACTGATCCAGGTGTTAACATGGAACAATTGATAGCCATAGCAGTCATTCCACAAAAGACTCCCTTTTGGTGTACAATAGTTCAGAGTTGTTTTGGTGTCTTTGTATAACTAAAGGGAATACATTCCATTTTTTTTTTTGATTTACATATAGATATTCTTTTCTTCTAGAAACTCTACTTTTGCAATCTAATTTTACTAATTTATACCATTTCATAGTTCAAAACCAGGAGAGCTAGGCTTGGCATTTGGATATGAGGATGTACATTATCATCAGAATTCATGGTAAAGACAACCTTGCCATCTACTTCTATCCAGATAGCCTGAATTCAGAGTACAGTTATATGATCAATTTCTTTGACTGTGCTAGAGAAGAGCCTATCAACTCTTGCAGTATTGGATTCAAGATTCATGTTGCTCTGGTGCCAGATACAATATACATATAATCACTAGACCATGTTCAGAGTTGATCAATTTTAATTGTAGAGAGGACACTTTGTCTAGGGAAAACAACATTTAAATTGATTCATGATAGAATAATTCTTTTTTTCTTCCAGGTTCTAGTGAGGGTGATGAGACTACCATTATCATTATCTTGATCACTATAAGTGCTACATATTCTTTCATTCTAATTCTAATTCTAATTCTAAAGTAATTCTTTCAACTAAAAATTATTTACAGGTCCCTGTCCACCTTCCTTTGGCAAATGATTCAGACAGTCAGTCAGACAATCTACCTCTACCAATCAGAATTAGAACACAAAAAGGTAGAAAAAAAGAAGTGACAAAACAGTCTCCATATGGCAGAAAGGGCTAGCATGTAAGGCTGATCCAAATAATAAAAGATGTTCCTGGACCATTTCAGGTCCAGGTCTCACTTTCTTAACTGTCTGTAGCTAAAACCAGCTTCAGTTCTGGTTTGTCTAGTATATGAATTAGCTCTTGTGTGTAACACATGTGTAATCTCTTCACTTCTAAATATTTGTTTCCCCTAACCTGACTCTTTTGCACACTCTGCCAACATCCACCTGGCCAAACAGCTCTTAAAAGCTATTTGTGTGAGTCCACATCTATACTGAAACAACCCTTAGACTCACACTTAAGTGAAGCTGGTGCTAGGTTGCTTGCACAGAGGAAAAGATGAGAGATGAGAACTGAAGACTAGAGTTGCCTGAGGGGGGAAACTCCAAGAGGACAAGACTGCTGTCCTCTGGCACTGCATTGGGGTTTATATACTAAGTACAAGTGTGCACGGACCATGCAGTGCTACTCTATATATAGTAAGTAGCCTTGATACTGGGAAACATGAGGATATGGCAGCACAGCCATGCATAGCCAAATATGCATGATGCATGTGTTGGTGGTGGTATGCTATGGGAATGCAGATTTAATGTGAAAGAGAAACATAGATGTGGGAGATTAAATATGCATGTGTGAATAGAAGTAGTGAAGCGGAGATGAATAGAATAGGGGTAAAGAAAAGAAATTGATAAGTCCATTACCACTTGGATAGCGATCATAACATATACTATCTTGCTTGACACTAATGTTTTATTTATTGTTTTTGTGATGCATGTCTGTTTATCCAGTTTCCAAGGTTTTTACAGAACACTATTTCTGCTCAACAGTAGCTGACAAGTCATCTAGTGTTTAATCTTGTCTTTGCATTTTATTTCTAGTATGATGTCCTCCTGTTTTTTGCTGGCCATTGTATGGTGATCATTGGTGCAGTGGACTCTATTCTTCTGCACTGGGGTCAGGTTTTGCATAAGTCTGACATGGGTTTCACCGATTGGCACATCAGCTACAGATTTCTGTGCTAGCACTTTCAATTTATTGGTGTATAGGTGGAGATGGTGCCCCCTCAAACTGTCTTCCCCAGTGGCCTGTTGCTTCCTGCTGTCACTGATAATGTATGCAACTTAGTAGAGCAATTTCAGTTTCTTATGTCTTCCAATTTATGCTGTCTCACATGGGCTCAATGTTTTGCCCATGTCCTATGATTTTAAAGCTTATGGTGAAGCCATTCTCTGCTCTAAAGGATTATCATCCTTGGTGACTCTAGACACCATATGCGTTTGTCTGCTTTGTAAACCTGCCCTGTGTGGAAACCTGCCCTGTCAGCCTAAGTTTGCACTCACAAACTTCCTTTACTATGGCTGAGAGTGTCCACCAGTGGACATTCAGAGGCCTTTGCAACTGCATCACCATTTGAGTTGATGCTTATTTCTCACTGTCAGTCATCCACCATCACACATCATTTTGTCCATCGTGGTGCACAAGGGGGTTATGTTCCAGAGGAGTGTCTGCAGTGGTTCAATTGTGGGAATGTTGCCATTTTTCCTCAAGATCTAGTGTCATTCTTACAGGATATAAATGCTGGATTTGCTAGGGAAAAATCCTATGCTATCAATCCTCCAGGCCCAATCTAGTTATAAGCTGGTGATACATAGGACAACTCTATCTACCAGATCAAACAGAAGATATAAAGAAAAATAAACTACTGAGTGAGTAGAAAACTTAACTAATTGAATTTCTGGTTGTTCTTTCTTTTACAATTTTTAATCAAGGTAAAAGAGTTGGCTTTCAAAAAATCCTAGCTATTATAGGTTCTAAAGGTATAAGGAATTTCTTGACTATTCCTAATGATACTAACTAATGAGTTACTAGATGTGTCTAGCTAAAGAAATGTAAGGATTTGTACTCTATGTAGTGAGGTAATTCTAAGGCTAGCTGAGTAGCTGTTCAAGGTGTGAATATACTACTGTATATAGTATTATTCAGAGGTGAGAGTATGAGTTGTTTGGTTGTGTATACAAAGTTATATGTCTTACAGTGAATATATGCCTATTAGAAAGAAAGCTAGATTTCTGGGAATCTGTGGTGGCTATGTCAGGTGATGAAGTGTGGGAAAAATTCCCTAAGGGTCACTCAGTTCTCACACAATATGGATTATTTATAAACCTTCTTTATTGGGAAACTGGAGTGAAATGTTTGTCAGCAAGATCTCTGTGATGTGTACAGCAAGTACTAAGTATTTCTAAACTAAATTTGGGTTACAGGTGGCTGTGTGTTAGCCCACTTAGTAATAGCTTATATAAGAGAGAATAGGAGCTTTTCTGCTTAGTAGCTTCCTATGTTTGATAGTGTTTTCTGCTAAGTACTAGCTACCAACTGTGTAAGAGATCTCAGTCCTGTCTAAGAACTTCTATAAATCTTCCTTGCTATAAAAGATTTCTCTCTCTCTCTGAGACTCATTGGCAAAATTCCACTCCTTATATACTGTTTTTACATGAGGCTATGTATTTACATTTAGCAGCTTTGAGGCTATGTTCAGAGTCATTTTACTTACCAAGTATGAATATGATTGGATGCATACACTAATGACTAGGAATGACTAGGAATGCTGTTTGGCAAGACTGACTTGACATGACTCATTCATGACTCATGATGACTTGTACAAGGCTATACTTATGAGTTATAAAATCCCTGCACAGATTTATGGCTGTACATTCTGTTAGAATGTTCTATTGACAATATGACTCACTACTGTATTTGAATGACAATTTGGGCAGCTGTAACATTTGCCAATTTACAGTGTCTTTTTCACTTTTTTCCTTGCATTGATTCTAGCTCAATAGTGTTACAGTCTACTAGGAGGGTACTCTTTTTCCGCCTTCATTACGTGTGGGCAGCTACGCTGCATTACTTGTTTCTCTTTAGACTCTATCTCATACTCTACAGAGTTGTATTTGTACTGGAGTCATCCTCCAAATAGTTTCTCCTTTTATGTCTATTGTTTATGTACTCACACGGCACCCTGCCTCCACTCTATATTTAGCCTCTTCATTTCGTTCTGCTTCCATACAGGATTCCTTTGGACTTCCACCCACACGGCATTCCTCTTTTAGATCACACTGCCACTTTCCACAGTTCCACATTATCGGGATGGACTATATGGAGTACGGTCATCCTTTGGACTTCCGCCTCCTTTTTCCTTTTATATCATTTACCTTACTCACACGGACCAGGAGCCTACCGTATATATACTCTGTACTTCTAGCTTATATTTTCCCTAAGCTAGTTCTACACAATATCAGCATAGTTCTGGTGATACTTCCCGAGAGCTCCAGCAGCTAGCACCTGGATATTGAAGACCCATTGAGCCCACCTCAAGTCTCAGTTCATCTTCTGAGATAGACTGTGGTAGACATCGCCTAGCAGGCTCCTCTACTCATTACTTCATCCTCCACTCGTTAAACTCGTTCAGATCAAGGTAACTTCATGCTTCACTTATCACTAACTGCACTGCGCATTACAAATAGCTTATTTTATCACATCATGTGACCTTATCAAGATAGCGTCACATGACCTGCCTCATTGTCAACACATGTTTACCTTATTGCACATATAGCCTTTACATGCGTCTTACATGCTTTTCCATTTGACTCACAAATCTCTTATTGTCCAATAGCATTTATAGCTCTTATCAGTAAGCACTGCCTTGCATACTTACCATGATAGTTAGCCAATAGCATAGATAGCTCAGTAGTACACAGCTTGGTCTGTGCATGATTCCCCATAGTATAAATACTTAGAGTACTTTAGCATAGAGTACTTTAGTCTTGTTCTCCTGTAGTTTCCCTGCCATTCAATCAAAGGCTTCTGGCCATTGAATCATAGTCATTGCACTACATCAGAGATGCTACTCATTGCTCATCAACATCACATAGTCTATTGAATGCCTTTAGTCCTTGATTGGATAGTTGGTCATTTCTGAAACGACCAAACCCACCAAAGGGTCTAGTGTTTGAGAACCAAGAGTACTAGGGGTGTGCAAGTGCAATGGTAGTTTTGGGAAAACTCCAGGAGAACAAGACTGGGGTGTCTTGGTCTACTAGTTCTGGTATTTATACTACTGATACATACGCACAGACCAAGCTGTGCATGATAAGAGATACATATGCTATTGGCTAAGGCTGTACATATGATAAGAGCTATTAGTGCTATAGGACGATAAGCATACCTGTGCTATGATGTCATAGATAGGGTCACGTGACTAGTCATGTGACATACCATGTGTTTGTCTACAGCATGAATCCATGTGGATCAATATTGTGGGAAAGTAATGGCTTGCATGGGAAAGTAAGCAAGTGGAGCATTAGGATAAGGAGTGTAGTGTGTCTGTAGTGAATGCAACACTTGTGTCTTTTCTGATTGAAACAAAGCCTGGAAAAATAGGGAAAAATAGGGGAAAAATAGGGGAAAAATAGGGGAATGTAACACTACCCCCCATCTAAAGTCAAGCATCCTGATTGACTAAGGAGGTGGAGGCTCGTTGGGCCAGTGAACAGAAGCATGCCATAGCAATAAAAGACAGCGTGTAAGGGGATCAGGGTCCATTGTGAGTGGCCAAGCATCACTCATGGGCCGAGAATTATCCCAAGTCCAATGACCAAGAGGCCATCCGTCATTGTCAAAGTGACTGGTGAAGCCAGGGGCATGGGGAAGACCAAAGGGAACAGGCTCCAGATTGTTGTCATGGAGGAAAGGATCACCAGGATCCGATGTGTCCAAACTAGGGATAGAACCATCTGAATCATGGACAGACCAATCAGCATCGCCCCAAATGGAGGTGGTGTTGTGGTCGGTAAATACCTCGCTGTTGTCATGATATACCATATTCCATAGTTTGGTGTTGCGCATGACTTTGTCTGTGAACCCAGGAAGTTCATTCCAAGTAGGTCCAGGGGCACTGGACCAGTTGCCCATGGGATCTCCATAGTTATCGGTGAACTCCGATTCATCAAAGCATGTACGACAAGGGAATACGCATGGAAGAGGTGTGACATAGCGAAAGCGTCCATAGGGAAAGACATAGGTGAGGAAAGAATAGACAGTTGCAATGCAAAGAGCGAAAGGCATTGTGGAAGCAAGGCTCAACCAGAAGTGATTTGTAAATGTGTTGTTTACCCTGACGACACCCCAGGGCACTCAATCAACGTCAAGTCGATCAAATGGAAGACGGTTTTCTGGTACTTCAGGTATGGGCTTGCCACAATGACAAAATAAATCAAAGAATTCAAATATCGTCATGCAAATGCTTCGAGGAGCATTTGGATGAGCGGTGTGGAATTCTGCTATTGCAGTGTGAGCATTTCCTAGATGAGATTCAGGTTCCCAAGTGCGATCATCTTCTGAATATCCCTGCCAATGAACAAGGAATTCAAGACAATGGTTCCTCCATCGAGAATCAACGATGAAGTCAACTTCATATTCAACGTCACGTTCCTCTGTGACCTCTACAGGTCCTGGCCGGAAAGTGGGCTGTCCATCAAGACGTTCTTTATAGGGTTTAATGCGAGAGATATTCACAACCGGGTGAATTCTCATGGATTTTGGCAATCGCAGTTCTACTGCATTAGGACCAATTAATTTGGTAATCTCATAAGGTCCTAACCATTTTTCGGAGAGTTTCTTCAAAGCGTGGGTTAATTTTAAATGATCCGTGGAGAGCCAAACTTTGTCAGAAACAGCATAGTCAGGCACAGTAGATCTATGTTTGTCAGCTTGGGTCTTCATATGTGTTTGTGCTTTTTTGAGATTAGACTTTGTCTGTGTGATAACATCAGCAATAGAAGTCACAAACTGCTCTGCAGCTGGTACTTTTGTTGCATGTTGTTCAAATTCAATATGGGGTTCATAAGTTCGAGTGACGGAGAAAGGGGTTTTCTGTGTAGAAGCTTGTCTCTTTGAGTTGTACGAGAACTGGGCAATGGGTAACCAATAAGCCCATTCATTTTGCTTTTCTGAGGTAAATAAACGAAGGTATTGTTGCAAATCGCGATTCATCCGCTCAGTCTGTCCATCAGTCTGAGGATGAAAGGCAGTTGATAATTTAGGCTGTATTCCTAATCGGTGACACAGATCTTGCATTACTTGTGATGCAAATTGTGGTCCTCAATCAGAAACAATAGTTCGTGGAAGACCATGTTGTTTCCATACATGGGTCAAATAGAGTTTCACAGTTTCGAGTGCAGATATGGCTTTATTGCAAGGAATGAATTCAACTTCTTTGGAGAAGCGATCAACAACCACTAGGATTGAGTCAAATCCATTGCAAAGGGGAAGATCAGTCATGAAATCGACAGATAGATCTTGCCATGGCTTTTCTGGTATAGGCAGGGGTACTAGTTTTCCTGCGGGTGCAATATTTTGTCCTTTGAAACGAGCACAGCGATCACAGCGTGAGACATAGTCCTTGACTAGTGTGCTCAATCCTGGCCATGTATAGCTGCGTTGGATTAATTCCAAGGTTTTCTCTCCTCCGGGATGTCCTGCAAGCGGAGTATCATGGTGTAGACAGAGAATCTCCATTCTAAGATCATCAACATCGGGGATGAAGATCTTTCCTTTTTGATCTGCTAGCAATTCTTCTTGCTCCATACAGACTTGGTTATCATTACATAATTTTGATACAGCAGTTTCTTTTAATCAAAATGTAGTGTTCTTGATTCATTCTCTGATTGAATCAGCATCGGTTCAAAGATAGGTAGTTGTTCTTATTTGTTCTTGTGGAATTACAGTTATTCCTTTATTGTCATCCTCTTTTCCTTCAGCATGACCTTTTCTTCTTGAGAGAGCATCTGCTTTACCCATAGAAGTTCCGGGTTTATGAAGCCATTTAAAGTTGAAGCGAGATAAATATTGAGCCCATCGAGCTTGTCTTCGATTAAGATCTTGTTGTTTCATGAACCATTGAAGATTAGCATGATCATTCCAGATCTCAAATTCATATTGAGCTCCTTCCAAGTAATGACGCCAGAGTTCTAGACTTCTGATGACACTAAGCATTTCTTTATCTGCAATAGGATAATTGCGTTCTTCTGGTGACATAGAATGCGAAGAATAAGCAACTGGATGCCATTTGCCATCAATTTCAATAGAGAGCACAGCTCCGGTGGCATAACCTAAGGCATCAGTTTCTAGATGGAATGTTTTGTTATTATCCGGAAAAGCGAGAACAGGTGCAGTGGTAAATTTCTGTTTGAGCGTATCAAACGCGGTTTGTTGAGTATCAGTCCATTTGAATGGATTATCTTTCTTGGTAAGATCATTGAGAGGGCGAACAACCTGTGCATAGCTGTCAATGAATCGACGATAGAAGTTTGCTAGTCCAAGAAAACCTCGAACTTGTCTAATGGTAGTAGGTGTAGGCCAGTCAAGTACTGCCTTAACCTTGTCTTCATCCATCCGAATACCATTAGGGGTAATGGTCATTCCTAGAAATTCTACTTCTTTGACACGAAAGGAACATTTTTCTGGTTTGACAAAGAGATCATGTTCTTCAAGCCAGTGGAGTACTTCAAGTACGATCCGATCATGTTCCTGTTGATTATCTGTTTTGGTGAAGATCATGAGATCATCAATATAAACAACACAGATGTTGTCCATGTCAGAGAATAAGTCATTCATCATTGTTTGGAATGTAGCCGGTGAATTGCATAGGCCAAAGAACATTACTAGTGGTTCAAAGGCTCCTCGGTGACAAACAAAGGCGGCTTTCCATTCGTCTCCATCTTTGATGCGGACATTGTTATATCCTCATCTAAGATCCATTTTCGTAAAAAGCTTTGATCCTTTGAGCTTGTCTACAAGCTGCGAGATCAAAGGAAGCGGATAGTTATTTTTGATGGTGTGTTCATTTAGGTATCGGTAATCCTGTACCATTCGCTTTTTACCATCTTTCTTTGGTACAAAGAACACAGGAGAAGTTTGTGGTGATTTAGAAGGTCGAATATAGCCTTTTCTGAGTTGATCATCTATGAAGTTGCTGACTTCTTGCTGTTCAGTGGGAGAAAGGGGAATCAAGCGTCCTTTCTTTGGAACAAAGGTTTCTTTGAAATCTATGGTGTGATCCCAAGGTTTTCGAATAGGCATACGCTCTGATTCTTTCTTTGAGAATACATGAAAATATTTGTAATATTCTTTTGGTATGAGATCCATAGGCGTGGGATCTGTTTTCTTGGTTTGATCAATTTTTGCAGCATTGATGCGTATCAGTAGGTCGCGTTCTTCCTTTTCAATAGTTTTAAGGAATGAGGTGCTAGATCTCGATTGACAGGATGCAGGGCAACGTGTCATGTGGACAGTTCCTGTTTCCCAATCAATTTCGGGGTTATGTTGCTTTAACCAAGTAAAGCCTAAGATTATTTCATTTTTGCCAAGATCAGTTACTTCAGCAATTGTCTTTTCATGATGTCCAAGATAGTTGATCATGATTTCAGCATAATGAGTTAAGCTTCCTGCAGAGTTACGTGTTCCATCAACGTTAAACACTGGGATTGGTCAATCTAAGGGTTTAAGGGGTATTTTGTTCTTTATAGCCCAATCATGATCAATGAAAGTTGTATTGGCTCCTGAGTCCAATAACGCGCGAGCAGGGACAGAATGTCATTTGTCGAGAACAATAGAGATTGGTAATATGATATCTTTAGCAGGGTTTCCTCAAATACAAGCTATCTCTGGATTTGGTAGCATTTCTGCTATTTCTTTTTCTGATAGAAAGGAGTACATCTTGCGGATGTCTAGGCGTTTCTGTTCAAGAGTGTCTGGAGTTGTGTGAAGAGAATTTACTTCAATGATATCTGGTATTTCTAGACTATTAGAGGAATCAAGTGCTGGTAGGACGTCCCAGCCAAGCTCCGATTCAATCGAAGGCCCCTCTAGACTTGAATAGATAGATGAGTTATTTGTTATTTCAGAACTTGTGGATCGAGATGCAGCTTGCTTGCCCAGATCATTCAGGCTGCATTGGCTTTTCCCTTATCGGAAGGCATAGCCTGAAACAAAGCTCTGACTTCATCAAAAGTCATTCCTCTAGCTGCTCGTGGTAGGGATTCTTGTACTTGTTCCCATGATGTGGCAGGTTCTACTGCATTCATGGCACAAAGCATTCTTCCTTTGCTGCACATGGATTTATGTTGTCCTCTGGACCAATTACAATGTGGGCAGCAAGTGGAAGATTTCTTGCAATCTTTCGCAAAGTGTCCTGTACCTCCACAGTTGAAGCAACTAGATGGATTACTTGGTTTTGGACCTTTTCTCTGAGGTCGACAAGTGAAGGCAATGTCAAGATCTTCTTCTTCTAGAAGACCAATGTCCATCCTATTATGGCGATTAGACCTCTTTTCTGTTCGTCCAAGAATAAGTCTGATAGATTCTTGAATGCTCCCGATTTCGGATACAATCTCCACATAAGGAGCGATTCGTGCTGACATTTCTTTTCTCTGGTAATCTGTGCGAGAATAGAAGGTTGCATACTTTTTGTTATGCTTGGTCCAGGTAGGAACGAGCATAGCCTTTGAATGTTCAAGGAACAAGAGCGTCGAGTCAAAAGTATGACAAGGACTTATAGAACAGAGAGTCAAAGGTCAAGGGTTCCTTGTGGGGGCATCCACACAAGGGTCAAGAGGACTGGGCTGAGACCAATAGTTCAAGGGTTCAAGGGAGCTGGGCTAAAACCAGCGGAGGGTGAGGCAAGAGCAGATAGATTGTACATGGTACAAGAAGACAAAGGAGCTCAAGCGTGGGGAAATGCTAGAGCAGTATCTACGACTTATATATGTTGGATATACAAGCTTTGAGGGCAGGCATAGAAAGAATAGAAACAGATGGAAGAAATGA
>JBBPRQ010000330.1:0-34543 GCA_038093095.1 Boletus insuetus | reverse complement strand
TAGAATTCCTCGGCATGGTCATTTATAGAGTGGTCATCAAGATGGACACTACCAAGCTCTCAGCGATCGCAACCTGGGAACCCCCGAAGTCAGTTCGTGCAGTCCATTGGTTCATCGGATTCTGCAACTTCTACCACAAGTTTATTCCCAATTTCTCTGACATCGTGTGACTGATCTTGGATTTGACAAAGAAAGGGCAGCCGTGGTCCTGGATGCACAAGCAACAGAAGGCTTTCAACCTCCTCCAAAAGGCCTTCACCTCCAAATTGATATTAAGGATGCCAGATACCTCAAAACCATTTTACGTGATGATGGATGCCTTGCTCACAGCCAGCAGTGGCATATTAATGCAAAAGGATGGCAATGGAGACCTGCATCTGAGCTGCTACGTATCTAAGACATTCTCACCAGCAGAACGCAACTACAATATCTATGATCAAGAACTTCTAGCAGTTATATGCGCGCTAGAAGAATGGCGGCACTACCTCACTGGAACTGACCAGTCTGTCACTGTGCTCACAGACCACAAGAATCTGTGCTATTTCAAGGACCCAAGGAAGCTCTCTAGGCAGCAAGCTAGATGGCTATTGACGCTACAGGACTACAACCTCCTGTTCCAACATACTCCGGGAATTAACATGGGCCCCACAGATGTGCTCTCATGTAAAGACAACATCAAAACAGCCAACAACAATGCCGCCGTCTCTTTACTGCCGGGGGAGCTCTTTATCAAGCGACTCAACACCAACTTCCGGACTTCTATTGAGAAGTCATCCACCTCCAATCTGTTCATTATTTCGCAACTACGCTCACTCCACAAGGGTGCATCGGGCATTCCCCGCTCCTCCTCCATGTCTTACATGACTCCCCCATGAGCAGTCATGGCGGGTATTACTGAATGGTTAACCTCGTACAATGCGACTACTGGTGGCCTGGCCTCACGGCGTTTGTGTGCCACTTCATACAGGGCTGCACAACCTGCCAGGCCAACAAAGTCAATACTCATCCTACTGTTCCCCCATTGACACCACTCCCCATTGCCTCCTCCCGACCCTTCCAATGTGTCTCTGTCGACCTCATTACAGACTTGCCACTGTCACATGGATTTGATTCTGTCATGGTTGTGGTCAACCATGGCCTTACTAAGGGGGTGATTTTCACTCCATGTCACAAGAGCACAGACACCGAGGGCGTCGTGCAACTCTTTTTCGAAAAAGGCTTCCCACAGTTTGGACTCCATGATAAGATAATCTTGGACCACGGTCCGCAATTCACCTCAGCCTTTGCTCGAGAACTGGCCAAGCTTCTTGACTATGATCCACTCCTTTCTTCCACTTACCTTCTGCAAACTGACGGAGAAACAGAACAGGTTAATTAGGAACTCGAGACTTATCTTCAGATCTTTTGCCAAGGTGACACCTCCCGTTGGTCAGACCTCCTTCCAATAGCGGAGTACTATCACAATTCCTCCATCCATTCCATGATGGGAAAGACTCCTTTTAGCCTAATGATGGGATACGAGCCGTGTGCCTACCCATGGATCGGAACTATGTTCCTTCCCGCCCTCGAGAAACGACTTGGGGACCTCGATAAAGCTCATCTGGAGGCCACTGCTGCGCATGAGAAGGTGCAAAGATATATGAGGGAATGCGTAACCTCCAAATTCAAGCCCTGGAAAGTCGGAGATAAGGTGTGGCTCGAAGGCTGCAACCTGACACTCCGCTACCCCTCAAAGAAACTCGCTCCTCGACGGGAAGGCCCATTCAAGATCACACAAGTCATATTGCCCGTATTGTACAAACTCTGGCTCCCACGAACGTGGAAAATTCACAATGCCTTCCATGCCTCCCTTCTCACCCCATATAGAACTACCACGGAACACGGGGATAACTTTATCCCGCTTCTGCCAGACGTTATAGATGGAGAAGAGGAATTCGAAATTGATCAGATCCTAGCCCATCGGGGCTCCACTCAACAACGCCACTACCTTGTTTCGTGGAAAGGATACCCGTCCTCCGAAAATACCTGGGAACCAGAGTCCAACCTGGGACACACTGCCAACTTCCTTGAGGAATATAAGGTGAGGGATCCCCTCGCTTTTCCTCCATAACCACCGCATACCACTCTCATCGTTTTAAGTGTTGAGCCCTAGCTCTGCTACATGTCGTCCTCTGCGTCCCCCTATGTCCACATCATCCCAGCCGACATCCCCGTTCGCATCCACCGACTCCCAACCCGCTCTCGCCGAATCCTATACTGCACAGTCCTCGAGAACGCCGCCACCTCTATCGCATTACCCTCCATTCCTGCTTACCAGGACATTCCAATACTCAGATCCTTGGTCGGCATATTCCATACCTACGCCACCTCCTGTACTCTCCACGCCCAGCTCTTCCCTGATGGGACCCTGCCTGTCTACACTGCTGCCATGGAACAGTCCATCCACGAGTCTCGAGACGCGATTCTCAACGCACTCCACGACCATGGATTTGACGATGTCTTTTGGGGACTCCCTAGACCCCTCTTCACTCACATTCTTCGACTGATACTTAACACACTCCCCACCAACCTATGATGATACTACTTTGACAATGACGAGAATCACCCATGGGATCAGGACACTTGGGCCCAGGATGAGGTTGACAGATCTAGGAGAAGGGAGGATGGAGGTAGTGACACAGGGTCTGCCTCAACTGATTGAACCACCTCCTGCACCCCCATCCCCATGCCACCTCCACCAACCCCAGCCTCTCGTGCTCCTACTGCAGGACCAACTGATGGCGGCGATGGAGGAGTTAGCAGCGATACTCGCCCCCGAAGTCTTTCTGAGCTTCCCGTGTCCTCCGATGAGGTTCGAAACTTCCTTGCCACAATCCCCCTTCTCGGAGCCACTACCCCACCACCCGATAACTTCGTTATCCCTGCATGAGAACACCCTGTCTCACCATCTGCCACAGCAAGTTCACGTAAACTCAAGCGGGCTAAGGCAACACTTTGGTTCGGACTCCCGTCTTCTGCCACACGAGCTGTGGCAGGTCCTGCTAAGAGATTGCAAAACTGCTTGCGCACAGACACTCCCTACCCCACCTCTGGTAGATATAACAAGGACACTCAGGCGTTGCCCTCACCAACACCTGGTTCCTCCCAAAACCCAATAGGCATTGACACCATCATCCTGCCTCCTCATCGTTCCCTCGCTCACTGCTTCACCTGCCGGGAATTCAGTCATCTTCGCCCAGATTGTCCTTGCTATCAGTGTCCATTCTGCCTCACCACAGCACTGGGGCACATCCAAACCTTCTGCCCTCGCCATTGCTGCCCCATCTGTGGGGAACTCGGACATTGCGAGGAAAACTGTGTCGTCCATCGCAACCCCCAAGACGACTATGACCCAACTGACTATGAGGTAAATGAAGGGGACTGTGACTGAGTTAATGATCTTGCAGGTGCTTCGACCGTAAACGGGGGGTAATGTTACGGTCTACTAGGGGGGTACTCTTTTTCCTTGTCCACTATGCTTGGGCAGCTACACTGCTCTATTTGTTTCTCTTTAGACACGGTCTCTTACTCTACAGAGTTGTATTCGTACTGGAGTTGTCCTCCAGATAATTTCTCCTTTTATGTCTATTGTTTACATACTCACACGGTGCCCCATCTCCGCTCTATATTTAGCCTCTTCCTTTTGTTCCGCTTTCATACAGAATTCCTTCGGACTTCTGCCCGCACGGCGTTCCTCTTTTAGATCACACTGCCACATCCCGCAGTTCCGCATTATTGGGATGGACTATAAGGAGCATGGTCGTCCTTTGGACTCCCGCCTCCTCTTTCCTTTTATATCACTTACCTTACTCGCATGGACCAGGGGCCTACCGTATATAAACTCTGTACTTCTAGCCTGTATTTTTCCAAGCTAGTTCTATGCAATATCAGCATAGTTCTAGTGATACTTTCTGAGAGCTCCAGCGGCTAGCACCTGGATATCGGAGACCATCGAGCCCACCTCGAGTCTCAGTTCATCTTCCATTTGGACTTTGTGTCCATAGAGTTGTCCCATCACTGCCTTGCATTGAGCAACATTGGAGTTGAAGGCTCTTGGAAGCACTTTTTTCTTTCTTTTCTTTGCTTCTATCTATTAATTTCTGCTTTATCGCTTCTATCCACACATGCATATTTAATCTCCCACATCTATGTTTCTCTTTCACATTAAATCTGCATTATCACAGCATGCTGCCACATCCTTAGGTTTCCTAGTAGCAAGGATGCTTACTATATATGGAGTAGCACAACTTGGTCTGTGCACACATGTACTTAGTATATAAACCCCAATGTAGTGCCAGAGGACACCAGTCTTGTCCTCTTAAAGTTTACCCCTCAGACAACTCTAGTTCCCATCTCTCATCTTGTATCTTTTCCTCTATGCAACTGACCTAGCACCAGCTTCACTTAAGTGTGAGTCTGAGGTTTGTTTCAGTGGGCTAGAGGTGTTTGGAGATGATCCAATAGGGGTCAGCATGGGATATGACAGAGAGGTAGAAAAGGAAATAAAGAAACAGGAGTCCAAAGGGATTCCATTCCATACAAAGACAACTCTGAATATGCAATAGTTGGAGTTGGTTAGAAATACAAATGTGCAGCAATTGCAAATACATAAGACAGACGGGCATCAAGGAAGTCCAAAGGAGAATGAATGCCTGACAGAAGTGAAAGTCTAAATATGGTATTTGTAATAGGCAAGCTGTGTAAGCCAAAGAGAAAGGAGATTGGGAACACATCTAAGTAGGTGGAGGATGACTCCACTATGAATACAACCACATATGCTGACAAGACAAGCACTAGTGAGGTGAGTCAATAAAAAAGAGTAGTGAAAAAGCATAGCCCCCTTATGAACCATAACAATACCTCCATTGCAGTGTTGAGCCACCTGGTGAGACAACCTAATCATTTTCATGCCCCTTGTTGTATTGGAACTTATCCATATGGTGTGGTCAAACAGCCACCACTTACATAATCACATAGTACATTTGCTTTGTCTTGTAGTTAGACACCTCAGGTGATTTCCCAACCACTAAGGTGAGTACAATTACATTTCCCCAGCTACCTACATAGTACTGACTACCATATAGTACTTACTATTCAATAGGTAATATACAGCTGATTTTCCAACCACTGAGTACTTACTATTCAATGGGTTATGAGCCACAAACAGTAGGCTTTGGGAACTAGACACACCAAGACTCATGAACAACATACCTTATTCAGCAGACATTAATGATATACTGGACCTTCGAGAAGACAGATGGAATTGGCCAGGCTATCACAAGAAGCTACTCCAATTGCAATGTACAACGAAGTAGTAGGAAACCTTAATGGAAGTCAGTAGGTTTGGGAATGATATGCAAACAACTGGATGATAAGGATACTCACCAGGGAGAGCAAATCAAATGCTTTTCTTCTTGGTTGAGGGCATTGTGTGGTAGCAAAAATGATATGCTATGCTATGGCTAGTAGTTACAATGTGAGTATATGTATTTTATTTCATGAGATATCAACCTTGGAAGTTATGGTCACTAGTTCTGATGGTTTGGCTTGGGCATTTGAGTCAATGATAGGTTTGAGGCTGGAGATAATTTGGAGGATCTTGTAGTATGTTTGTACAAATTGTTCACATTCCTCCAGATCACTGTATGCTCATCAATAGAGATAAAACAATATTATGTTTAATTCACAGTTTCAACAGTGTCTCATCCTGTGTATCTTTTGTGGATTCTGCCTTGTCAAGATTACCAATGCTGCTCTTGTCTACCTCTGAGCCTTCTTGATGATGGCATCTACCTCACACCAGAGGTCAACACATCAAGTGATAGCATGTGCAGCACCAAGATAGACCTCATGAGGATCTGGCGCATCACCCTCAGATCTACATTTGGAGTTCTTTGTGAGTTTCAGTTCCCCAAGATAAAAGGATATACTTTTCTTCTTTCTTGAATTTTTTTTTGGTCTTTGGATTCCCACTGGTGTTGTTATGCTGCAAGTCTGGGTTGGGATCTGGAGGCATTGTGGTGGAATGAGATCAAGATACAAATTCTGCTTCACTACTAATAAGGAAGTCTCTGCTAACCCTAACTCTAACCAGCATGTATGTGTCCACCAGAGTCAATTCAAATTCCAAGTTTTGAGTCGCAACTCTATCCCTTTACCCACCACAATGACATCCTCCATCAACCAACAATCTGGCTCTCCGATCATTGCAATCAACCAGAACAACATTATCATACCTGAGATTAGCATGGCAAAGATTAGGACAGTGAAGACAATACTATGTTCATGGTTAATGCAGTTTCGGTTGAATTTCATGGCATTCTGAAGGACATGATCTCTACCAGGCCCAAGTTCTTCACCTTGGATTCTAACACAATCTGGCCACCTATCCATTCCTGTAGTCCACGAGCTATTCACAAAAATGAGTTAGCATCTGGTTTTTGTTACACTTGGTCCAGGTAGGAATGAGTGTAGCCTAGAGACAAGAGCATTGAGTCTTAAGTATGACAAGGACTTATAGAGTAGAAGGTTGAAGGTCAAGGGTGCTTGTGGGGGAGTCCACACAAGGGTTAAGGGGACTGGGCTAAGACCAGTGGTTCAAGGGATTCAAAGGAGCTGGGCTAGGACCAGCAAGGAGTGAAGCAAGAGCTTTGGATTATACATGGTAAGAGAAGACAAAGGAGCTCAAGCATGGGGAAACGCTAGAGCAGTATCTACGACTTATATATGTTGGATATATAAGTGTTTAGGGTAGGCATAGAAAGAAAAGGAAACAGATGGAAGGAATGATGACTAAGTAGGTAGATGCTGTTGGAACACCGGTGGGATAAACATGGGTGAGGAATGTGTCATCATAGAAGAAAGAAAAGTAAGTCCGAAGAGAGTTGACAAGACATGTATTGATACAAGATGAGGAAAAAGAGAGAATTGTAACAGTTTTACATTTATGAAGACACTTCCAGCTCTGGTGAAGGTAATAGATGACTAGTGTGAGCAGTTTGCTACATAATATAAATTGTCTATTTGTATTCTTGATGCTATTGAGTCGCTGAATGGAAATGTCTTGAGCATGTTGAACACCTTACCACCTTGAGTACATGTATTAGAAAACATCAACAACACAATACTAAACCACCACCTTGCCATGAGCCAACATCCAACTGATCAACAATGGTTTATTGTATACTACTCATAGGTGTGTTCTTATACTTCCTAGTTCTTATACTTTCTAACATGATTTGCAAGATTGTGTCCATGCTTCCTTCTGTAACCTGGAACATGGTTGAATGTAAAGCAGAGAGCAATGAGGTGCACCTCATCCCATTGACTGTCCACATGAACAATGAACACTCATGTTTTGGCTGTTATAAGCCTTTTCCAAGTCTTAAAAGACATCAAGTCCATGAGGCAATGTGCAAGATTAGCAAGCATTACAAAACTAAAGTTGCACAAGCCCATCTACTACATCTTGAGACAGCCCAGATCCAGGAAAATGGATGCCCCAACCAATCACCACAGATCCCCATCCTTAACATGACCAAGTTCAACTCCAATGTTTCAGAGGTGCAAGCTGTGAGCCCAATGATGCACAATGACAATTTAGCTTGAATATGTAGTGTACTCTCTTTCATTCAAGTATATTCACATCCTCTATAGATAGAAAATGATGCTGGACCTTCAGATTCATGTCATGATAACATTTGAACCTTATGTTGAATCCATGGGCCCTGCTGTTTGAGCACATTCTGGGCAATGTATACACCTTCTTATCTGTTACACTGACTATCTCTCAACTACAGATGGTCTTTACTGTGTTCAATCACCACTGCATAGTCCTGAGCCTGGAAATCAGTCTTCTTCCCCATCTGAGCAACCTGCATTGACTGAGTACCAAACAGAGCCAGATAACATGGGCCTGTTCCAGGTCTATCCTAGATGTCCAACCATGATGTTCCTGAAAGGTGACCAGACTATCCTATCCTATTCATAGTGCTATGAATACACCAAACTTGAATTCAGAAGAGAGTCAACTACCTAGGCAAGACTCCCACAACTTCATGCTGACCACAGTTGGTCTCTCACAATCAGAGATCACATGTGACAACCTATTCTCTGCCTTCAGTAGTCCAACAGCAGGTCTTTTGATGTGTTGGCAGTATTCTGGTTCAAACATGAAGTCAGCGGGTAAGCTCAATCATCTCAGGTCCTTTACTATCTGAGATCCTCAATTTCATCCTGATGCACACCCTGTATTTAGCCATGAATAAGAAAGGACATTGGTTGAGAGGTATCTTCAAACCAAATCAAACTCATTCAAAGTTATATATGGCTGGCACATTTCATCAGTTCAGATACTGCATTAGCAAATCATGATTTAGCTGTGCAGTGCTATATTACTTTGCATAGTGTGTTACATCTGTCACAGCGTGACAGAAAGGTCTGCCCCTGTGCAGTCACAGCATAGTGCATGCGGTGCTATACAAATATAATAAAGCTGTACTCATTTGTACAGAACCTAATACACCATACTGTCTGAAGTGCCTGTACAGTACCTATAGTAGATTCAGAGGATCTTGATTTTTTTTTTCCAGCCAATTCACTTAGAAGAATAAGAAACATATATTTTTGTGGCTAGGAATACATGAATTACTATCTATGTGTTGACAGAGCCATTCAGCTCATAAAGACTCAGTGGTGGTCATGCCACCTTAGTGTCATTGGGTAGTCTGCATTGGAGCAGCGACACCACCAAATCATTGTCATCATTGTCATTGTTGTGTAATCACCATTGGAGTGGTGGTACCTGTGCCATCAATTGTCATCATTGTCAGAGTGGTGATGGTGCCACCACACTGTTTGTTGTTGTTGTTGTGCTGTCACTGATGAGGTGGTGGTGGCTGTATCACCAATTGTGGTCATTGCCATTGATGTGGGGGTGGCATGGCCAGCAAGTTGTTGTTGTTGTTGTAGTAGCACCACTGCATCAATGTTATCATCACCATGTTGTCACTGTTGGTGTGGGGGTGGCCATGCCACTGAGAGTTGTTGTCATTGCCATCACCATTGGTGTGGGGGTGGCATGGCCACCAAGTCATAGTGGTGGTGGCACTGTGTTAATGTCATTGTTGCCATGTCATTGCCATTGGTGTGGGGGTGGTTATGCCATCAAGCAGTTGTTGTTGTCATCACATCACTGCTGTTGGTATGTGGTAGGCCATGCCACTGAGTGGTCATGATTGACATTATTGAGGTGGTGGTGGCAGTGCCACCACATCAACATTGTTGTTGTTGTGTTGTCACTGTTGGGGTGGGAATGTTGTTGTTGGAATGGTTGTGGCCAATGGAATACGATGGTTGTGCCACTGCATTAAAATGTGGTGGTCATGGCTGTTTGTCATTGTGTCAACATGGTGGCAGTTGTGTCAGCTCGTCATCAACATTGTCAATGTGGTGGTGGTGATGATGGATACTAATGAGTCCTTAGCATGACTTGAACACACACATGATGACATAATAATCATAGCTCATGAAAAAATGTCCAACATTGTTACAAATGTAATTCAATTAGCATTTATGTAGTATAATCAGGATCTTCTATTAGAATCTATGTAATGACTATAATTGAGTAATCTGCACACTATTAGACTATGTGGGGTGAGCTGGCATGCAAGTTGCATTGTCAGGGTGAATGCTATACATATGCTGTGATTCTCTGTCCAAATTGGAGTTTGCTGGGACATGCTATGCAGGAAACTCAAAAACTGTGAGTCACTGTTACATCATGCTGTAATGGCTGTGTCACTTATGTGACTGTGCCAAAATTAGGGAATTGCTGATGTGCTACCCCATGAGCAGACAAAATGGGCAGGTGGTGCTGATGACCCATCAGTTCCTGTGCTAACAGTCAATGGTGTACATCATTGCAATCTCATGGACATTATTACATCTATTTTTTGATGACAAGGTCTCAACAACATTCCATATGACCCTATTTGAGGAGTACTGAAAGTCTTCAGTGAGGCTTATTCATCACCAGCCTATCTCAAGGCATATCAAAAGGTACAAGCACTCTCTCATGAGGCAGGAGATGACCTCGAGTGAGTCATCACTCCGTTTATGTTATGGTCTGATGCAACACACCTATCAAACTTTGGCAATGTATCCTTGTGGCCCATATATTTATTCTTTGGGAATCAATTGAAATACATGTGTGGGAAGTCAACAGAAGCAGCATGTCATCATATCATATATGTCCCTACAGTTGTTAGTTTTTGCTTGGGTATTCAACATCTATTAACATTAGGACATCAGTGTCCAGATGACTGTCAAGATAAATATAGCTTTCACTTCAAGGAAGATTCCTCAGACAGCATTGCAAATGAGAGTTGATGCAAGCTGTGTGGAGGCTGCTTCTCAATGACAAGTTCATGGACACTTATAGGTCTAGGATCATGATTTGGTGTGGTGATGGAATCATGTGGCATATATTTTACATACTCTACTGATTACCCTGAAAAGTAAGTTTCCCATGCAACCAGTTTGTCCATTGACGGTCACTGACACTTTTTCAGAGTACTCCTCACATGCATCAAGTTCCTTGGTGTCTGTTTGTGTCCCTGCTACTTGGTTAAGAAGAATGACACATTGGATATGAGAATTCCACTTGACATGGAGATTCAAGCAAGAGTCCATGTTGATGATAGCATGCAGCAGAATAAGATTTTGAAGGCTTGCTAGGCAATTTTCAAACTCAGAGCATGTATCAATGGTGTGCGCATGAAAGACTTATTGTAAGATGGATCATTGGTTCTAACAATCATAAGTATCTATTCACTCTCATTGAGCGATATTGATATATTACTTTTAGAACAGTTTTTCTGATTGTCTCTCACATTTATCAAAGACATTCAACTTCTTCCTCATGCTCATCTTTGTAGTCAATCTATTCCATGAATTTGAACTCAGCATATGGAAAGCAGTCTTCACACATTTGATGCATATCTTGTGTGCTGTGGGTGGGACTTCACTACAAGAACTGAATTATCAGTAGGGAATCAGGTACCATCCCACAAGTGAGTACTAACTAGCCCATGATTAGATATTGTAAAGTCCCAACGTTTGGACAAGGAGTAATTTGGTGCTTCCAGAAGAATGCCTCTGCCATGAAATGGCTTGCTACATGTGACTTTGAAGACCTTCTACAGGTGATTGTCTATCATTGTTGTTGATCTTTTACTAACATTACTGCCTAGTGTGCACTTTCTATTTTTGAAAGACTTTTTCCTGGCCAAAACACACCAATCATTCTCAACCTGTTATTCAACCTGGCTATGTGGCATGCCTATGCAAAACTACACATCCATAACTGAGCAAACACTCACTGACTTCAATGTCATGACATGCAATCTTAGAGACGCAGTGCACAAGTTCTAGTGGACAACCTGCATGACATATCATACCACTGAGCTACCTCAAGAGCACACTGCACATGGTCATTATACAGCTGTGTTAGTGGCAATGCTAGATCACAGTATACCCACTCATTCTGACCCCAAGTTGAAGACACTGAACCTCAGTATCTATAAATTCCACACTCTTGGTGATTATCCAAATATAATATACTATTATGGAACAACAGACAGTTATAACACACAAATTGTAAGTTAAACTCATATTTTGTTAAAGTCCTGTTTTATAATACATGTCTAGGGTGAGCTAGAACACCACCACTCAAAAAAAAAAAAACAATGGTATCCTTGCTCAGGCAAGAAAAAGATTTCTATGGTTAGAAGCATTGTGAAGCAAGAAGCAATCAAGCAATTCATCAAAAAGATCAATGATGTGTGGAAGAAATGTTGAATAGACTAATAGGAAGTGTAGAATACAAGTCTGTAATTAGTATAGTCACATCCACTCATGTCCAGATATATTCCATATACCTCCAGACACATCCATACAACTCCAGACATTTCCATATAACTCTGGACATTTCCATACAACTCCGGACATTTCCATACAACTCTGTAATACAGTGCAAACTTGGATACCTCCAGACCTCACCAGAGATGCACCAGACTCATGTAACCTGCTGCTTAGGAGATAAATCAGACACAAACATATACATGGGAAAATGGTATATTACTTCCCCATATATACTACATACAATGTATATAAGTACTGGACTGGTTCCAATACAATAAGAGATGTTTTTTCTTCTCTTACTGCTCTCAGCTGCTCTGGTAAATTGAGTTGGTGGGCTTCCCACTGCTTCTAATACTATGTACCTATGCTGCTCAACAAGAAGCTCAATGAGGAGTACCACCCACATTCACGATGTCTCTGCATGTCACCATTCAAGCATTATCATATCACAGAGGACTCACAGAAATGCAGAGTTCTTACTGAATGGCTTTCAGAGCATCATGGAGACCCTGCATTTAAGGCACATGAGACTAATTTGGGTTCATAGTACAAATTTTTGATAGTAGACATTCAGGACTTTATTACTTGCCTTAAAGACCATCTGCTTGCTTGTGCATGTGGGATAGAATACGATGGAGATGAACACACCTAGATCTTCAATGAAGATTGTCACTGCATCAACATCAAGGGAAACCATATCTACCTTCACAGCATGCTTCATGTTAATTATACAATATACAACCTATGATGTGAACAAGACATGATCAACCCCCTCACTCAAGCTGACATTATGGTTTTGTCTTACGAAGATGAATGCATGCATGCATGCTGGTATGCATGTGTAGTTGAGATCTTCCATGTTATGGTACAATTCCACAAAGATCCCTACTCTTTATTTTCTGCTCCTTTGTGGATGAACGTCCTCTTTGTACAATGGTTCCATCATGACATCAGCTATCCATCCAGGAGGCAAGAAAAGCAGCTGCACCGGCTTCAGTTCTTTGGCAAGACTGTGTGTGGACAACTGGTTGAAGATGAGGACAGCAATGTCATTATGGGAGATGAAGAGAACAACAGCAGCACACAGGACCTGGACATGGAGATTAGAAATGCTCTGGATGATGTCAGGGCACCCAACAAGCTGCCAGATGAATAGGAGGACATTGCAGATCATGTTAGGGAATCCAATGAGCTATTAGGTGATTGGGAAGAGATTGTAGAGTGGGAGGATATGACGGAAGGTGGCAAGGATGATGGTGATGATGATGATGATGGCAATGCATCCGACACTGATGAGAGTAATAAAGACAACATAGACAATCATGTGGTTGCTGACAAGGGAGAGAAACTTGATGATGATATTTATGCTCAAGAGGGATATGACACTCTTTGAAATACACAAGATATTGGATTATATGAGTGGTGCCAAGTATACTATGACATGGGTACATGAGATAATGGATTATGTGTGTGATACCAAGAATGCTATAATGTGAGTTGCTTGATATATTGCAAAACATACCATTGAGATTGTCTGTCAGGTGCAAAATATGGTCTGGACTCCCCACTAATGACCTGGTCTGTATGGTCATGTTACATTTCTGCACTTTTTGTGATGTACTAGTGTAGGTAGCTGGGAATATAAGTGTGTACTTACCTCAGTGGTTGGAAAACCAGCTGAGATGTCTAACTATGAGATGAAGCAAATGTACTACATGATTATGTAAGCAGTGGCTGTATGACTGCACCATATGGATAAATTCCAACATCATAGAGGTCCAGGAGGCAAATAGAGGCGTTGAGTGCAATTGCAAGCATGGAATTAATGGAGACAGCATCCATATGGATGGAATAAGTGACAGAAGAGACACCACAACAAGCACTACATGCTGTGACTCAAAAACTGAAAACCAGCCAAGTCAGCATGGAAAACAGAAGCACACAACAATGGACATACCTGAGACGTCCAAACCATCCACCCATCATCTCTAGGAAACAGCATGGGTATGGGTAACTCATGTGGGTGTGGGTGTGGATGTGGGTGTGGATGTGGGTGTGGGTGTGGGTGTGGGTTGGCACCTTGGATATCCATACCCACACTTACATGGTGGATTTGGTGTGGATCTGGTGGGTATGGGTGTGGGTATGGACATCTGGTGGGCATGGATGTGGGTTTTCATTATTTGTACTTAGCAGACTAATTCTAATCCTTATCCTCATCCTCATCCTAATCCCAATCCTAACTTCTAATCCAATCCTTATCCTTGCTAAGGATTAGCATTGATGAGGAGTAGCCTTTAAGGAAATGATTATGATAAGCATTAGGACACAGTTACTTTATATAAACCACTTTCCATTTGACTATTTTGTAATAGCTGTAATGCAGTGCCTGATGGCATGGGAATTCCACTTAGCATTGGTGGGCTGAGTTGTAGTATCAGCTGATTACAGGCTACAAAGTGGTCCATTATTCATGTGATTTGACCCATGGATGCTGGAGATATGCCCATTTGAAAACAGGACCAGCTTTGCAACAGCATATATACTTTTGTGATAATTAGAGTAGAATATCACTACTTGGTATAGCCTCCCTTTGCATTAATCACTACTCAGATATGCCCTCAATTAATCCTTGATACATAGCAACTGGTAGTAGGATTAGGCTTAGCAATAATTAAAACAAGGTTATTAGTATACTGTATCTTGTCAATAATAGAAATCCACAGGATATCCATGGGTATTACATACCTCCATGCCACCTCCATGCCACCTCCATGGGTTTGGATTTGGGTATATGATGAGTTGGCACTACACATACCCACCACTCAATCCACATCCATGATGGTGGATATGGGTTTTTGGTGGGTGTGGGTTGAGCTGCTGATACTCCAGAGTATATCCCTGCCATTTTCTAATCATCCCAGATGATCTACCTACCATGCCAACCCACTGTGTTACTGAGAAGGATTGAAAATGTGACCTAAAAGTGTCAATACTGTTACATTTCATTCTTTCTTCATTATATTTCGAGCCACACATTTGACTCTTGACACTACAGACATTCTTTTCTTCTCTTTTATTGCTGACTCATCCTTTTCCCAATAATCTTATCACTTACTTCATTAGTGATTCCTTCCAGTAGCTTCCTTATTGTTCTGTGCCTACCCTTGATATGCTTGCCCTGAACTAGTATCTCCATTATATAAAAACTCCAATGTCATTCTTTGTCCCTAGCTTAGATCTTCCCAGATAACATCTTGTTTGTCTCTGCTCAGTGTCAAAGCCTTGTCACTGGCACTAGATCAGTCTCCTCGACCTCCTTTGAACCCTTGACCCCCTTGAACCTTCAAACCTTGATCTCTTTGAACCTCTCCAAGGCTATGCTCGACCCTATCCAGGCCCAGCATAACAAATACCACCAAAGGGACTCACCAAGCCATCAAAACATTCTGAGACCAAATTGGGTGAATCAGATGTGCTATACACAATGTGTTATGGTCTACAGAGGGGGTACACTTTTTCCTACACTTTCATTCTCTCATCTCTCATCTCGTTCTCTAACTGTATGCAGTTGTATTCATAGTGGAGTCGTCCTCCACATACTTAGATGCATTTGTCCCAATCTCACTGTCTCATGACTCACATGGCTCCCCACTTCCCATACTATACTTAGACTTTATTCTTTCACTGTTTTGCAATGGTTCTTATTTAGACTTCTTCCAATGCAGAGTTCTGTTCTATTTCATATTCGTGCTGTGCACTCATATTTCATATTCACATTCAGACTCTGACTGCTGTGCACTCGAGTCATTGTTGTACAGAGATGGAATCCCTTCAGGCTCCTGCTCCTTCTTTTCTTTTATGATACTTGTATGGAACATGGGCCTATCATATATATATAGCTTAGCTCTTCCTTTGTATTCCCTAAGCTAGTTCTATACAATACCAGTGTTGTTTCTAGTGACCACCAAGTCCTGCAAGATTCCAGAATAGGTGAGACCATCAAGTCTTCACATCGTCTCAAAGATAGACTTCATACTCTAGACCTCCCCCTTTGTATTCATCCTCTACTTTGATCCTCACTACATCTCTACAATCAGTACTGCAACATCATCCATCACTATGACACTATGTGTTACATGATGTACATGAACCATAAGTGATATAGAAAGCAATCCCAGGGTACAATATGAGAAGACAGCAGCACCAGAGTCGATCAAGGCCAGTGTGTGCACTTAGACTGCATAGCATCACCAAGGTCAGTTGTGAGTTACCATATATGGACACCATGTGCAATGCACACCATTGAAATGCACCAGACACTCATTTCAGACATGAATACCATTCATTTTAATGGAGCATTACTGCTAAGTACAAATTAGAACCCAACTACTATGAAACTAGAACATGTCAAGATACTCTCTCAGAAGTACTGCTGCCTGCTTAGACATGCCATCAGCAACACTGTGCAGGTGCACAAATAGTGAGTCTTCGCTTCCAACATTATCTCCCATACCTGACCAAGGCTCGATAAGCCCTGTGGTTGAAGCCCAGACTAGTGATGCATGCACTCATCACAGTTCCATCCTGTGAAACCTGGATGATGACCAGCATGTTGATTATAGCAGAAGAAAAGAGCCACAAGCAGTCCCTACTATGTCAGGTGGACTCAACCAGAGCAAATCAAAGCAGTTCCAAGCAGGGAAACTACAAACTGATGAAACATACCATTATATGTTAGACACTGACAGTTTCAGATGTGGACAAGTAGGGCACATTGGGGGTGCTAATGACAAAGGGTGGACCACTGTCAGGCATAAAGGTGGGGCATGAGCATACAAGAATCACAATTGTGATTACACACTCTAGGAAGCTGAGTGCAGCCTGACAGTTAAGGAGCAATCTCATATCAGGAGCTGGAAACGAGTCAATGTCACTGTTCAGACAATGGACAGTAATGACTTGAAGAGAAGGGATCCATCACTAGACAAGGGCAAGGGACCTGACCTGCATAACTGGGGAGACCTCAAGCTGTCCTCAAATGAAACAGAACTTGAGAAACAACAAGTTGCTCTACAGTTCTGGAAATCCCATAAGGATAATACAGATGGTGACTATGAATCTGTTAAATGGTCTAAGAAATCTACAAAACATGCAAAACAGAAAGAACATAAGACTCAGAAGCCAACCATAGCTGGAGTCAATGAACCTATCACTCGCCTAATTGATGATGCCTTAAACATGAAGGGGAAGGGGAAGAACTGATGACCATCAGTCATTCAGGTAATTGAATCCACACAATAAATTGCACCATGGAGCTATCTTGGAAGAGCCTTGAAGCAGGTGGTCAATAGTGATGATGACCCATCTGACTCAGACTACTTGCCCAGCAGAGGTGGGGGATCCAGCCCTAGCGAAACTGATTCCAGGTGTGATTCATCCGAATTAGAGCCTTTCTCAAATGAGTCAACAGATTCGAGTAGATGCAACCAACACAAACACCATTGCTGTCGCTGCCATAAGCAGGGTGGATGACAGGCAGGGAAAAAGAAAATAGCCCGAGGTGGTTATGGGAAAATTAAACCTATCACATCTATTGTTACATTTCATTCTTTTGTTTACCCTTATACCTCTACAAACTGCATGTTCAATCATGGACATTCTTTTCTTTTTCCTTATCACTAACTCATCCTTCTCACAATAATCATATCACTTGCTTCATTAGTGATTCCTTTCATCAGCTTCCCTATTGTTCTATGCCTACCCTTGGTATGCTTGCCCTGAACTAGTATCTTATTGATATAAAGACCTCAATGTTGTCCTTTGTACCTTAGCTTAGATCTCCGTGGGATAACATCTTGTTTGTCTCTGTTTCATGTCTAAGTCTTGTCACTGGCACTAGACCAGTCCCCTCGACCTTTGAACCTTTGAATCCTTGAACCCTCAACCTCCTTTATTTCCTGGACTTCATGCTACCATTAAATGCACACTTGTCTTTGAACTTCTCTAAACCTTTCTAGGGCTACACTTGACTCTACCCAGGCCAAGCATAACACCTATGTCATATAACAGAGCTGCTGATTTCTGAGCATTCCACCGCATCATAACCAAAGAAACTGCCTATGTACAAGCAGAGAAGGTCAGATCAAAGAACCAAGTATTTGTGTTATCTCATTACCTGAGTAAAAAAGCATATGAATTCTACATCCAAGAGATGTTGGACAATCTGTACAAGTGGAGACTCCAAGACTTCTTCCTTGAGATGTTTAATTCCTGTTTTCTAATGAAACAGCAACAGAAGTTGAAAAAGACATACCAGAATGACTACACCATTTGCAAATACACGCCTGAACTACATGAGTTCTGAAACCTTATTGGTGACATCAGCAAACATGATCAAGTTATGAAACAGTGCTTTGGGATGAATCAGTACATTCAATTAGAGCTCTGAAAGGACAAACTTAATCCTAAGTGCTCAACTTTAAAGGAAGTCATAGTGGCAGCAGAAACAATTGAGATTGCATATTCAGTAAACTCCCAAATGACCAAAATGCATGAGAGCATGAGCAGACAAAGCCAGGACCAAGTGCATAGCCTTAGATCAATTATCATGAATGATGGAATGAATTCCAAGGGCCTAGAGGATGAACTAGGCCCAGGGGAAACTTCACAGACCATGGGAACCGCTGTGGTGAAAACAGAGAACCCATGTATCCTAGACCAGACAATAGAAGGGAACAAGGCACCTACTTCAATAATGACAGCAGAGAATGGAGTGCCAGACCTGGAAAATGGGTCACTGAGCGAACACAACTCAGTAAGAAAGAGCATGACTAATGTGTTGCTAAGAAGCTTTGCTTCAATTGCAGAGACTCTGGGCACATGGCAAATGTTTGCCCAAAGTGACAAATGATCCAGGAGGATGGTCTAAACTCATCCGGATCAGTAACTGCATTTAGTATGAGCATTCATGAGGCAGGCCCATGCCAGAGTGCACTTGCAGAGACCACAGAGCAAAGTACAACAGTGTTTCTTGGTGCAACTCATGTTATGGCAGATTCTGAGCACAACAATGACTCTGATGACATTCCAGGGTTAATTGACATGGAAGACAATGAGGAATTTGTACCATGTGCTAGTGAATTCATTACTTGTAGACTGTTACGGGAGTACACTTTTTCCTATACTTCTCACTCCACTCATCTCTCATCTCATTGCCTAATCATATGCAGTTGTATTCATAGTGGAGTCATCCTCCACATACTTAGATGCATTCATCCTGATCTCTTCTATCTTGTGACTCACATGGCCCCCCACCACCTGTGCTATATTTAGACTTCTTTTTTCTGCTGTTCCACATTGGTCCTTATTTAAACTCTGACTGCTGTGCACTCAAGTCATTGTTGTATGGAGATAGAATCCCTTCGGACTCCCACTCCATTCCTTTTACAATACTTGCACAGACTAGGGGCCTACCATATATATAGCTTAGCTCTTCCTTTGTATTCATTAAGCTAGTTCTATGCAATATCTGTATTGTTTCTAGTGACCTACAAGTCTCACAATATTCTGGGATAGTAGAGACCATCAAGTCCTTGCATCATCTCAAGGATAGACTTTGCTCCTTGGACCTCTTGCTCATCACTCATCCTCCCTTCATTCCTCACTATGTCCTTCGACCTGTATCACAGCACCACTTGTCACTACTACAGTGCTGTGTGTTACAAAAGAACTAGCTTTTCCCCTTGTCTCTACTTTCATGTAGGGGACACACCCCACCTCCATAATTTTCCACTTCAGTAGATTCAGAGTGCTCCCAAACTCTCCAGAATGATCCACAAACCCTCCTACCATGGAAGATCCTAGTTCTACTCCACACAGTTCTCCACTCCCTTATCTTCATCAACTTTCCAACAACCACCCTTTCTTTGTTACCCTTCCTGATCAATACTCTTCTCCTGAGAATATTACGGGATACTGACACTGTCAATGGGAACTTGCCAAAGTTAAAAGGAGTCTTGGACGACCCTCTGACTATCTCCCATCTGCCTCTGAATTAGCTACCCCCACACCAATTCTGACATCATCAATTGTTCCTGATGAGGAACACTCCATTGTATTTCATAACCCAGACCTGGAACCAACTGTGGCTAAGGATATAGATATTGACCCTGCTCCACAAGACAACAAACCTAATCCATAACTGACTGAGGCAGGATGGTATCAGAAACAAAGGCTGGCCTATCTGAGGACTTCTCTGGTAAGGTAGAGGACACCAACAGATGGCTCCTTACTATGGATGCCTACTTCATGATCAATGACAAGATTTTCTTGGATATAACTAAGTCCCTCACTTTTCTCAACAAAATTAGTAAGGGCTGAGGAAAGATGTTCACTGAAGAATGACTGATGAAACTCACAAACCTGAATATACCAGGAGATTTAAAGACCTTCAAAATGATCAAGGAGGCATTCAAGACTGCTTTCTCCCCTTATGACATGGCCACTAAAGCAAGGATAGACCTTTCAAAGTTGAAACAGATTACTGGCAAACAGAACAATGGAACATGGAGTGACAGGTTCACTATGTATGCCTCACAGTTCCAACTTCTTGCCAAGAAGTCTGGTATCTTCAACCCCCACACTCTTATTGAGTGGTTTATCCAAGGACTCAGTCCACGTCTTGCTACTATGATCCTCTTGTGCAAAAAGATTCTGGAGGACTACAAGGAATGGATAAAGAAAGCTGGCCAGTTCTCCCAACAACTCTGGAGAATTGGAGATTTATGCAAGGGAGTTGCTCATATCCTTACTCCCTCTTAATCCTTGCCATAAAACCTGTATACAATAAACATAAATGTCATATGTCTAACACCACTACAATATGCTAAACACATGTGGAATAATAGGTGCTTTACATGCCATAAGGTTGGCTGTAGGTCGTCCAACCACCAATCCAGAACCAACTAGACACCATACCATATTCAATTCAGAACCAACTGGTGAGACACTTGTTCCAATTCTTGACGTATAGAACCCTCCAACAACATGCACATCTTACCACCACCAACAAGACATTGAGGGACCAAGAAGAACTGCTTGCCTACATGGAAGAGCTAGGTAGTTCAGATTCCAGTGTGGTGATTAAGATCCTCAAAATTGCCTTCAAGGAGGGACGAGATCCTGAAGGAGAAGAGGAAGGCTACTAGGCCATGGCTGTAGTATATTTGGCCACATATCAAGAGTGCCAAAAGGAAGAAATCAGGGCAGCACCACGAGCCAGGGCTGTACAATCTTGACCATGGACAAATAGGTTTTCCGCCCTCACACAGATGGACCTCTGGGAGCCCACCTTGGAGGAAAGTTGTGGGGAGTACCCATGCATGTATGCATATGGTGATATAGTCCAACCATTGCTGGACACAGATTTAGCAGCTACTCCCAAGGGTCAAGGAATAGGGCTTGGACTACAACCTTTTTCACAAGAGACCACTCTGAGAACACAGTAAAACACAGAATAAAGGTGGGGCATGTGGTGAGCGAAAAGGAAGGTACTTGGCACCGACAGAGACAGAGTAGAAACTGACCTACCAACCACATACTGCAAGACACAGGTTTCTGTGAAGAAGCTCATTATGCTGGAACCAACCAGACAACTAGGCCTGGGTGATCTGAAACTAACCAGCACAACCCTAAGGCTGGCAACCTGGGAACTCCTGGAACTGACCAGAGTTTTTAAAGGGCAGGAATGGGTTAACGTCATTACCTACCAATACTCCATTAAATTATAGATTATCTCCAGTGTTTGTAATCCATATCTATTCCCATCACCCTCTACCCCCTGACTGCACTGCATTCAAAAGTGTCAACACAAAAGCCCTTCTCAATTCTGGTGTTTCATTGACTATGTTACTGTGGTAGTCAACAATATACCTACTACGAGACTCAAGACTCCCCTGTGGGCAAGCAATGTTGATGGTACACCAAACCAAAACAGCCTTATACGAAAACAGGTCTCGGTGCTAATGAAGATCAGAGAAACCACCAAACTCTGAGACTTCCTTGTTATTGACTGTGGCAAGGACAATTTGATCCTAGGGCTCCCATGGCTCTGTGAGTGTAATCCAGAGATAGACTGGAGTACAGGAAAGGTCCAAATACTCAAGGTGGAACTGACCATATTGGAATGGACACAGAGGAGAGCAGAAGATGAGAAGATGCAGATTCCTCATACACAATAAACCATTGGAATAGGAAATGCCAGATGACAGAACTCTGGTAATGTAGGGCTCTGTGGTGGAAGCATAACATTGACCCGGTACTCACAGCTACAGCTAAAGAGGTCAGAGGGAGGACAAAGAAGGAGGATGACAGAGGGAGGATGGAGGAGGTACACCAAAGAATGAAGAAGGAGGATGGAGGATGGAGGCTTGGAGATAGGAGAGACAAAAGATGAAGGGGGGAGGACATCAGTGCAGAACTTATGTGTCATGCCCTTATCAGGCTTAGATCCTCATATTTCAGAGGGTCACAAGTCTTAGATTGAAGAAGGAGACATGGGGAGGAAACAAGGTGTGGTAGACAGATCTTATTAATGATGGAGACAAACAATTTTCATAATGAACGACAAAAGGGTACAGAGGTTGGACTCATATACTACGAGGAGCAGATCGGAAATCGAAAGGAGAACAAAGGAAGGAGTGAAAACAGAGAGACAATGTACAAAAGAATGGAGACCCTGGAGAGGTTATGGACATAGGCATGAAGACCCTGGAGAAGGGTCAGAGATAGGGTCAATGGAGGTAGGGTCAATGGGGAACCCTGGAATGGAGAATGGAGAGGAAGGCACAAGGGGAAAGATGAAAGGAGATAGGTGGAGATAGGACATCATTAGTCTGAGGAAGACAGATAGGGAATAGATGGAGGTAGGACATTGTAAGTCCAAGGTACAACCGATAGGAGATGAGGATCTCCAATGGAAGTCTGGGGTGACCAAAGTCTGGAGGTAAACTCCTAGGGAGGAGTTAGAGGGAGACAAGAAGGGATAGGAGGGATGGTATCGGAGATGGGCCAGAGGAACTCAGAGATATCTGATAGGGGCCAGAACAGATATGACACATATCAAAGATTGAATAGTTCCTTTTTGTTCCATGGGCTAGGGCATTCCAAATATGAGTATCACAGTTGTAGCCAACTGTTTTTGCTTACTGTATGTCAGCTTGTCTCCATTCCTTTAATTGGTATTGTACCCCTCAATATAGAACAAGGAGTGTGTTCAATAAAATGAATCCAGCATTGGCAAGGAGGTATTTACCCTCAGGAATGGTTAAATCATCAGTGTGCACATCATTCCACATTGTCACATCTGCTGTCGAGCCATCCCATTCTGTCACCACATATGTGAAAATAAGGTTAAAGTTGCAGACAAAGAGACAATTTTAAGAGAGAAATCCCTTCCTGTTTGCATGTTTGGATGTTCCTTGACTGGCACAAATGCTTGGATATGGGTGCCATCAATGGCACCAACACAGTCATTGAAGTAGTGGAAGTGGGAATCAGAGGTGATCTTGTTTGATATAGGGGTATTTGCAGTTGGTAGCTTGATGTTCAAGATATGAAAGTGTTTAGATGAGAAGAAATCAAGTAGATCCTTGAAATATCTGTGGATTGTTCTTGGTTATCATTATCTGATGACACCACAGCTGGATCAATATTTAGGACTGATCTAAATGTTGTGCTAAATGTTTAGATAAAATTTTGAAATTTTATTCCTATTCGTGCTGTATCAGAACTTGAGGTTTTGTTCAGGGATCAAATGGCAGTGAAAATAAGTAGTTTGGGCACACATTTTGCCTCAGATGTAAATAATATATTTTGTCAGGATTTTAAACTACTATCTACACATTTAGTACAATATTTAGGTAGGATGTAAATATTAGTTATTTGTAGAAGCCCTGCTAACCTTTCACTTCCCAGAGATGACTAATATTTAGGCCCTACCTAAATGTTGTACTAAATGTGTAGACAATAGTTTAAATTAATTATCTTGACAAAATATATCATTTACATTTGAGGTAAAATGTGCACCCAAACTACTTATTTTCACTACCATTTGATCCCTGAACAAAACTTCAAGTTCTGGTACAGCACGAACAGGAATAAATTTTCAAAATTTTATCTACACATTTGGTACAACATTTAGGTCACTCCTAAATATTGATTCAGCCATGGTGTGACCCAGAAAAAACAAGCAGACATACACAGATATTATAGTTGGTGAATATTGGAATCTCTCTGCAACATGACAGGTGCTGAGATCCTTCACACAAATGTAAAGGAATATACCAAGCTGTTCTTCAATGGAAATACCACAACAGGAGTCTCTTAAACCATTTTCCCTCATGACTTGGATGAGCATATTAAAAGTGTTATGAGAAATGCCCAGTAATGTCTTGGTTCAATCAGGGTGGCCAGGAGTAACTCTAATTCATCCTCACCAGTTGGAATTGAGGTATAATATGGAATTTTGTTGCACTTTGATAGAAAGAAGAGCCTGTAATAGAAAGTGACATGTGTGCTCACCATCATGAGAAGTAAAACAAGCCACTTGTGGTGCTGAATTTCAGTATGAATAAACAGCTGTGCTTCAAGGTCAAACATGATGGAGGAGGGATGCTGAAGGCAGAAGTACTTACAATATCAGCCCATTTAACACAATTTCTCTCTGCAGGATGGTCCTGTGGCATGCTGAAGAAATGTGTGACAGATCTATATGGGATGCCGCTCAGAGTGATGGGGCCACCTGTTATTAACCTGTTATGATATTTGATAACAAAGGGATGGAGTACTGTAGAAATCACTCAAAGTGAGTGTGGGCTGTTGGATTGCAATGATAAGATCTAAGGCTGTCATGATCTCCAGCACCTTCCACATTGCTGGCACTTCAAGTAAAGTTGTGATCACTAGCCAAAGTAAGTTTTGATAATTTGGCACATTCTGGACAAAGCCTAAAAGGCTTCTTAAAGTCATAACTATGCCTTTTTGAACTGTATGGTATAGGTAACATGACCACCAGATGTCCACTAGGAATAGGATGATGTCGATATGTAGATGATGATCACATGGTAGTGTATGTTGGTGTTAGCTTGCCAAAGGAATTTATAAATAAACACTACATTTTGCTAGATGCATGGACATCCTGAAGAATGAAATAATCAGTTAGACAGTATAGCAGTGATCTTTTGTGGTGGTACTACAGTTGTGGACAGGCAAACACAACAATTTTTGTGTTTCAATTATTACACATCACAACATTACTAAGATAGGCTAAAATGTGTATATACAACACCCTGAGGACCTAGCAGACAGATCTGCATGAGCAGAATGTCCAAAAAGTAAAAAATTGAGTCATAGAACCCCCAAAATTTGGGCCAATCTGAAAAAAAATCACAAAAAACCCTGAAAAATGTAGAATTGACAGCTTTCATCAAGTGCAGAGTGATGACATAATCACAATGTTGGAGATTGTGGCCAGGGAGGAGTAAAAAACATCTCAATGCTAAGTGGCAGAGATAGGACTCACATCCCAAATGCCATGTGGACATCCAAGAAAATGATCTGTTGCTCAAAACATGGCTGGTCTTCAAAATCACAGCCACTTGGGGCTGAAACAGCCTGCACCACACAGTTCATCTGAGTTGGAATCTGACAACAATGAGCCTTATAACTCCTCAAAAAAAAATTCATGGGTTCCAAGCTCTGATTTGGGTGTTACAAGTTCTAATGGGAAATGTGAACTCACTACAGCTATATTTGACAGTCTGAAATTTATTGCTAATTATGAATAGTCAGCACAAGACTCAGACTCAGAAGATGATGATGACTTGCTTGTTTCAGATAACTGCACACATTCTCAACTTGTTGAACTTGCTATTCATCTTGGGAATGATCCTTCTAATGAATCTTAATTACCCCCAAGCCAGGCAAAGCAAGTGCCACATCAAAAGCTAAGGCCAGTGAAGTACATGAAGGGCCCTGACATTGTAAGCAAATCAGCATGGATGCAACACTGCTACAAAAAATTGTTTCAAAATCAGACAAAACTCACTCAACTTGCTGGGTTTACACATGGCAGTGTTGGCACTGCAGTCCCAGAGCAAGACAATGTGATCACTTTGGAGTTGAATAATGAAATTATTGAAATTCCACCACCTGGCAGATCAGCCTTGCCAGTGGTGGATTCATATTCAAGCTTGGACTTGAGGAGGCTGGGAACAGAGTTGAATAAAGACTGGCATTATGACAATGAAGATGGCAATAGACTTGCCACAGCCATGGTGACTCTGAGTCAGATGTCCATGGATACAGGCCTGGGCTACCAGCTGACTGGTCTTGCATGTGTGGTGGTGGAGGAGTGAAAAGAAGAGCTTAAAGAACACAAGCAGGGTGGTGCTGAAGTGAGAGGCTGGGAGGAACTCTGTGATCAGATTGAGGATGATCTTGCAAAGGGATCAAAAACCTTACCACTATCTTGAATTAATCAACTACTTTTGATTTGCAATTTTTTTTTCAACACTCTGATTAAAGGAACTCAGCTGCATTGATGCAAGCTTGAAGATCACTTGGCAGTGGCATAAAGGCGAGGCCTTGCACTTTACCCAGAAGATTCAAGCTTTTGCATGCCACTATCAGATCTTTAAGCAACTTCCACTTGAAAGACATGGTGGTTATTCTAATGCTCTCAGCCCCCTCAAGGATGAGAGAGTTCAACTGCAGCACACCAATGGCTCATATTACAGAACATTGGCCAAGTATCCCCCAAACAATTTTGAATACACTCAACATTGTCATTGTTGATAGTGTGCGATCAACTCAGGTGAGGATCTGATTGGTTATGACCTATCATTTATAATTGAAAGTCCTCTACTAGCTAGAAACAAAGAGTGAACAATAATCTCTGCCTTACTTTATGGGCAAGGTCACTAATAGATGTTCAGGAGAACTTACAAGTATGTGCCAGGAGTACCTAATATCATATATAATGGCAGACATTAAACATTAGCTCAGATAACAAAATTATTGTTTTATTACAAACTTTGATGGAGTTTTTACAATTTGTCTGATCAAACATATTAGAGTTGAGCAGGCCTTGACTCCAAGTCTGTGATGGGTGGCTCTGATTGTTATACTTGATGTGTGACAGTTCCAGTGATGGTGATCCAGTGTGATCCTTTTGGTGGCATTAGAATGATCATAGGTGGCTTCAATTGCCATACTTGATAGTGTGGTATCTTATAAAAATGGTGACCAAGTATAAAGATTATTTTGGTCACTATAGGAGCTTAACACTCTCTATGGTTACATAGCCTCTTTTTATGACTTTTCAGATAATCATCAATGTCATCTGAATGTTTGTTCATTTCCTCTGTTTGTCTGAGTGTGATCTAAGATATCTGTATATATCCAGTTCTGAGTCTCATCCATTCCAGGTTTGTCATCCAGATCATTCTGAGAAAGTTTTAGAGTTCCCATTTCCAGTGAAGTTTTTAGACATTTCATTCCTGTCATTGTGTCCTGTATATTATTTTCCAATATAGCTTACTACTTCACAGGAACATGTATGCCCTGAAAGGAAGATTTCCATGGTTATGAAGTCTTGGGTATGCCTGGACTATAAATAATTTATATTTGACTGGAATAACATCTTTTCTACTATGCAAAGGTCTTCTACCCATGTACATCATTGTCATCTTTGTCTTTCATCATTCTTCACCTTCCATCATTCTGAGCCCAGAACTATTGTTCCAAGCATGCTGGTATTTTTTTCCATGTGTCTTTTGAACCTGAAAACATTATCCATCATCTGTCATAGCTATCTTCATCTTTCTTCATTTCATTTGGTTTTCCTCTCTTTTTAAGTCTATTTGTTGTGCCCCAACATCTACAACATTATAAGTAAAGAATTTAACAAGCCTCAGCTTGTTGATGTAACCTCTGACCAGGAAGTTAATGTCTTGCTGGCCATCACCAATTTGGAAAATCTCTTGCAAGGCTGTGAGCAGAATTGACCTGAATTATAAAGAATCAGAGGTTCCTTTGATAGATCACCATGCAGAGACATATGTTTGCTGCCAAAGTATTATAGTAACTATACCAGAAGCTATAAACATTGGTGCTAATGATTGTGTTTTCATGGACCTGATGGTAGAAGCATCAGCATTAAGACCCCAGAGTATGCTGGATAAGTTCAGTGAACATTAGAGGAGAGTGAAAAAAAAATAGGAGTGATCAGAGAAAATATTGATTCATAACCATTGCCACCACTTTTGACTAGTGAGCCTCTCTCATCACCCTCCTCCAGTCCACCAAAAAAAGATGAGTGACTACTGTTCAGCTGCATGCATTGTACTCATGTATTTTGTCACAGGTATAAATAAAAGGTGGTGCTAGCTGTTCTAATGTACTGTCTGTTGTACCTCTTTTATTTCAACTGCTTATTACTACTGCCAGTCAGGGGAGGTTGAGCAATCCACAAGCTGCCAGTTAAGTTGCTCCCATTAAAGGAGGAGACATCTCCACTAGTATAAGGTTTATCAAGCACCAGGCTAGGATTGGATCAACTAACCATCCATGATAGCCAAGACCCCCTTAACTATTACCAATGAAGCTTTGTTTGTTGGTTCTGAAATGGCCATTAACATGGGTGATGAACCTACCAGTGCAAGTCAAAGACAAGATCAACAAAGGCAAAAGGATCCAAAGATTATAGCTTATAGAATGTATTGTCTAATCCAAAGATGCTTTGAGACAGAGAGTTGCTTGACTCTCTCTAAATTTAATGTTTATAGTGCTCCAGTCATTACAACTGGATGGATGGAACAAACCATAATGAAGAGAGGTGATCAAACAATAATAAAATTTCTCTTTGAGTCAGGTAAAGGATGGGATATTCTTAATGCTTTTCAGAAAATCCCTTATCAAAAGTGAGTTCTTGTTTATCTAAGGAATTGTAGATGCCTTACTTTTTTCATAATAACCAGCTTGTTTTGATATTTGATTGAGCTGGTCATGCCCATAGAACAGACTGGATCTTGGATGAAATGAAGCATTTAGAAATATTCTTTTGAAGGACCTCATAGGAGATCTTCTAAAGAAGAATGTGTGGAGGAAAAATGGAAATAATCCTCAAGGAAAATATGTGCTCTTTCTCTTGGGGTGGCATTGCCAATATACCCAGATGAGTCAATGCAATAAACTCTTTATTTTTTTAATCACCATTAACTTTATCATAGCAACCTATTTTAACAGTACAATACAGCATTGGTATTGAACAAATGAAAGCCTTTGTAAACCCTAAGCTCATCAAGTGAAAGCTTCTACTTCTAATCAGCTGCTCTAATAGTTTGTTTAGAAAAATTGTCTATGATTTACTTTAACTGTACTTTCCTAAATGTGCTATAAGATTTAAATCAGCTTTATAGTTTTGGAAAAAGCATGGAGTTCTTTGTGACTTTGATCAGTTTCTTTACTTCTATCCAAACATACCACTAAAGGATGGTCATGAATGTGTTCATACTCTATCTCATGCAGATTGCAAAAAGCATTGCAGGGAACATATCCATTCTCATGATATATTATCTTGGAAGTAAGTGTTTTGTTATTTTATAAAGTATATTTCATATCTCTGTTACAATCATTTAACTCAAATCTTAAAGCATGGTTGGTTATGGGAGCTTGGAATTGTCCTTGAGCTTCCAGTTAATGTGATGCTACTCTATTCATCCACCTTGTTTTATCACATCAACATAGACATATCAGATGAGAATTTTGTTTTCACAGACACTTGCTTTTTTGACTGGGATTAATACATAGATATGGATTTCATTGCAACTAATTGTTCCAATCCATATCTTACTAAAAGAAATGAATATTCCAAATGGAATAGTGAGGCAGAGGGAAGAGGAAGCTTGGTTTGGTTTAATTAGACCAGCATGATTCAATCTGCTGAGCTTCAACATGTGTTTCAATAGGTGAAGCTAAGAAATCAGGGATAGAATCTACCATACATTTCAAATCTAATGCAGATAGATATTTTTTATTTGAAATAAATGATTAATCAATCCACTTCCAAATAGCTGTCACAAATCTACTATTACTTTTTAGCTTCAGAACTTGAATATTACTTGTAAGGCTTGTAAACTAGGAACCATAGTGCATTTGCACCACTTTTCTCCAGTCCCATACTCTTCACTAGAGCTTAGTGGCTCATGTATAGTTGTCCTAAATCACATATTCTTGATGTTCTTGGCTATGGTGGCCTTATTGGCAGAAGCAGTACAAAATAAAAGATGGTCCTCATATGCACATTCCTACTAGTAAGATTGACACATGACAATGCCTCTGAGAGATTCTAGAGAATTTTGATCCCATGTGGAATGTTGAGCATGCCATAATGTCCACTAAAGAGATCACTGCTCTCAAAACACCTAAAGATAATGTGGTGTGGATGTATGAATTACTGGAAGATCCATGTAACATCATCAATGAGCGGGGTTACATGATTGTTTGGTACATACAAGACCTAGAACTGATATATCTGAAACAAAAAGTGTGGCTACATTATCTGCCAAAGATAGTCATTGTATTTTCTGAAAGGTTGCTAGTTCATGGGATGCCAGCAGCAAGCAACAACCTGGCATGCCTGGCATGGTACATGCAGGACAAGGTCCATGAGGCTCTCCAGGTACATATGACATACATGAAAATAAACCCACATTGATACATGATGTTCAAATGATTTTCTGGCTCTGCACTTGTCCCCATTTCTCTTTTCCCTCCAGTTCATGGATAATTATTTGAATTTCTTAGGGGTAGAGACACCACAACCAGCTAAGAAGCTGAATGACCCATGTCACCCAAGTCTGTGATCTCAGTCGTTTTTCCTGCTTCCCAGCTTCTCTCTGAATTCCCCCCAAAAGTGGTAGATAAGTAAAGTGACCATGGAGAAGCATATGTGCATGGTTAAAGAGGTGTGAAATCACCAAAACCAACAAAGAAGTCATCTATGATCTTCTTGCATAAAGAATGGCCAAGCTTTTAATGAGAGTTTGTCTTTGACCTTGAACTTCATGGTGCAACAAGTTTTTGTTGACAAGCTCTCACTGAGGTTTGCCTGCAAGTCTGTGGGTTGAAATAGTTGGCCATGTTCAAACCAGTTATAACTAGCTCAAAACCAAGTTCTGTGGTGCTTGACAATCATTGTGATCATTTGACATGTGATTTGAGATGTAGAGCATCTTACACCAGCCTAATGTACTTACCTTGATCTCACATTCAACCCTCATGCAGGTGTGGATAAACCTGTGTAACCACAAAGATGCTTTCATGTATCACAATTTGCTCTTACACAGTAATAGAGAATGACAGCTTGCTGTCACTAGGTAGTCTCTTATTCTTGACAAGCCAAACCTTGGTAGGATCCTTGTCCCCCCCTTTCTCTGTTGTTATTCAATAGCCTCCATCCTTCAACTACTCATTGAGAAGTTGAATGGAAAATTGACTCCTGCTGAGGTGCTATGGCAAATAGCAGGATCACAAGAGTGTCTTCAGCTGTTAACACACATTCAAAAATTTTACTTAGTTGTGACAACCTTGGCAAGGAAGTTAGTAATACAGTAACTCACTTGTTGTCTACATTGTCAATTTGGTCTCATACATGAGGATAAGGCCACTGGAGTTGATTAGCTACCATAATCACAACTTATTGTACATCATGTCATTCATATTCCTCATGTTGTCAATTTAATGTAAGGTTTACATTGTAATGCTGAGAATATAAATTGGCAATACATGGGAGTCACAAGTCACCATGTTGTATGCTAAAACTAATTACTCACGGGTGAAGAGTCCTCCAGTGGGACTTAGATCTGCTGGATGACTTGGTGTGGGTCTGCTTTTTCCATAGCAGCCAGTTATAGTCTTTGCTTCTCAGTTGGATTAAGGCAATGCATTGTTTTGTCTTGCAAATAATTCATTGAGCATGGTCTTAGAATATGAACTCCATGTTTCTTGTTGTAATTGTTAATAGTTATAACAAGGGTAAAGCAGACTAGCCACTTGCTGGATCAACTAAGGATGACTAAACAGCCAAAATGTATCCTACAGCTACTACCATAGAGACTGCTTCAGAGGATCTCTCTGAAGCTTCCACTATCTCCACATTCCACAATACTACATCCAATGATGATGAGGACATCTATCATTTCCTGAATCTGCTTATAGAGATGGTGGACAACCTCAAATATGAGATACTAGCTTCACTAAGATTTTGAGGGTAAAGTTGAATACTCTTATACCTATATTATACCTTCAGCTACTAATGTCAGGCATGAGAGCTCCATTGCTAAGCTTGAAACTCCCAATGTTGAGCTCAAAAGGAGCAACACTGACCTTGAAAGTGCCAATAACTACCTCAGGCATTCCAATATCAAACTTGAGAGCTCCATCAGCAATCTCAAAATGTTCATCACCAAGCTTGAAATCACTAACATGAAGCAAGAGGAATCTGTTATGCTTGGTCTAGATAGGAACAAGCATAGCCTTTGAGTAATCAAGGAACAAGAGCGTCAAGTCTTAAGAACGATGAGGATTTATAGAGCAGAGGATCAAAGGTCAAGGGTATTTGTGGGACGTCCACACAAGGGTCAAGGGGACTGGGCTAAGACCAGTGGTTCAAGGGTTTAAAGGAGCTGGGCTAGGACCAGCGAGAAATGAAGCAAGAGCTTTGGATTGTACATGGTAAAAGAAGACAAAGGAGCTCAAGTGTGGGGAAACGCTAGAGCAGTATCTATGACTTATATATGTTGGATATATAAGTGTTTAGGGTAGGCATAGAAAGGAATAGAAACAGATGAAAGGAATGATGACTAAGTAGGTAGATGCCGTCGGGATGCCGGCAGGATAAACATGGGTAAGGAATGTGTCAATGACTCATAGAAGAAAGAGGGGTAAGTCTGAAGATAGTAGATAAGATGTGTATTGGTACAAGATGAGGAAGAAAAGAGAGAATCATAACAGAATCCATTACTGAGCTTTAAAAAGCCAAGGCAGAACTCAAAACTAGCCTCACATTGACCACCACTTTACTATTAAAAATATAATATGCTGAGTAGTAAAATTTGCATGTAGCATAAACTATGTTACTCAAACATATCCAGTCACACTTTGCCATTCTATGAAATCAGCTTGAACATACTGGACATGTGTTTAATATGTTCCACTGTGTCATCAACCCTCTTGCCACTTATTAATAACTCAACATGTTCTTTCTCTTGTTGCAACATTTTTAGCCAAAGTGTTTGCAGAGGAATGAGAACTCTCATGGCAGCCTGGTTGAGCACTGCCTTATTACCTTTTCAATACCAGACATGACCATAGTATAGGAAGCAAGAGGAGTTGATTCAGTGCAAGATTACAAGTATGTTAGAAAATCCCCATCCCTATGAAAAGTGCAGGGAGCAGATGGACCAATTATGGGCAATCATGAACAAAAAATACCTGAGACACATGAATTTTTGTGATGGTGATGGGGAGGAAGAAGCCTGTTATAGATGATTCCATCACTGCTTAGGCTCAATGGTATTTTTGTGGTGATCTGTCCATTCAATGGACTGATGGAGGAACAGTATTATGAGTATGTGAAGCTGGTATTTGTTTACAACTATAGATGGTCATAGAAGATAGGTGAGGATATGTAAAACCTTGTAGGGATGGAGGTCTTTCCAAGGCATGTAGTTCCACTGTCTGCTATACTTCTCATAACCTAAGTTACTCCTTCTTGTCACTAGTCTTCTGGTGTAGCTAATAAGAAAAAAATTAAGAAGGTCTTCATTGATGACATGCTCCAATGCCATGTTGACCACAAACCCAAGTGGAACATGCTGGTGCCACAATGCAACCAGTCCAGATAATTCTCCTTTCCACAACATGCTCCTATTCTATAACTGATCAACTTCTAAAACCATTCATATTGCAGCAGAAAAAAATGGTGAACTTCATCCAAGAGCCAACTGACTAAGAAGTGCTACACTTTTACTATGTTAGGCTACCTTCACTGCTAACAATATACCACTTCATCAAATTGTGGCATGTCTACAAGGGATATGGAAGCTTGAAAAAGAATCCTTGTGTCCTTTTCAATGGAAAGGTAGAGCTATTGAAGTTTATGAGCAAATCCAGGTGTGTGGCATATTAAGTAACCTGTATGAACCAGGGAACACAATGGAGAAGAACATTAGATGATGGCTTACATAATAAGACTCACTCAGGCAATTAACCAACTCAATGTAAAGTTCATGGTAATGAAGAACTGAGTAATACTGGGTTACTCATTACCATGCAGGAGGTAGGCCAGGCAGGGGGGGGTAGCAACAGGTCCAATGCATTTGTGGTAAACATTGTGTTGGTATTGGTGATTTCGCACCTCATTTGACTTCCCATTGACTCTTAACCATGCCCATGTGCTTCTCCATGGTCACTTTACTTACCTACCGCTTTTCAGCTACTTCATAGCTTGTTGTGGTGT
>JBBPRQ010000329.1:0-34639 GCA_038093095.1 Boletus insuetus | reverse complement strand
CGAGGATTAGGGCGAGGATAGGGTTGACTCATGGGGCCAGCGTACTTTGGACAGAATTGCAGCACCAATGCTGGTGCGGTATTTCCCCGCTGGATAACATAACATGAATGACAAGCGACACGAAGCATGACACGAAGACGGACCAGTGCAGTGAAACAGGAACGGTACGTTTGGTCTATCCCGAACGTGTCTGAGAATAGCGCCAAAGGCGCGACCGACGTGATGCAGTATTTGAGAGTATAATTTCATGATGAGTGTCTGTGCGAGTGCTCAGCAGCGATCAATTCCATGAATGACAGTCGTTGTACCTCCGTGGTGCCGCTTGCATACAGTTGGAATCTTCTGCCGAACAAGGGTATGAGCGAAGAGCTCAAGTCGCTCACGCCAACGAATCTTGCCATGGTGCTGTAGTCTTCGTCCATTGAATACTGGCGCGCACGACATTTGCACACCCTCGACGCTGGGTATTGGAGTACTATATTTTTGCATCTCCGGATCCGATCTCAAACACCGTAGTGATCCTCAGTGCCTTCATCTGTTGTGCCTATGAAATCAAAAGGTGCCATGGGGGCAGTACGGAGATCATGTTCGGTGACATTGGAGACTTTCACGTCGCGAAAGGCACAACCTGACTTCGTGATGAGATTGGGTGTGATGGTGGGATTAGACCCGAGATCCCGGACGCTGCATACCCGGGTATCTGCACGAAGGGGGTCTACAGAGGACGTCTGCGACGTATTCAGGGTATAATGCCTCCAACGAGTCGTCCCTCGTGGCCATAGGGAGGAATAAACGGAAATGAGAGTCACTTGAACCGGGAATGACCAAGAACACGTGATAGACCCATCATTTAGGGCAGGTAGTCTCTCGCCAACGCGTCGTGAGGTCGCTCGGCAGAAAAATATAATGATTTTCGTCGCCGCCAGGGCCGAGATCGTCGTTGTCGCCCAGCAGCGCACTAAATCCAACGGCGTCGTCCAAGTTCACTGTCCAATGGCGCCCCAAAGATCAGCCCGAGGGCCAACAACAGATGCGCTGGCATTTGACAATAGTGAAGCTAAACAGGTGCAAGACGCAGACGTAGACTTGGAATCCAGCCAGGTGGCGACGTTCCAATGGTTAGGGACGCGGTAGGCGAGAGCTTTGAAACATTTTTGACGTGAGTGGTGATTGAGTGGATTGGTTCATGTTTTCGTGCCTCATCGTATCATGATCTAGCTTTACTGAAGATGTCGCTCTGTCATCCACGCCTGCCTCTGATGGTGGTTTACCCGAAGTGGCGGATGGCGAACTGGTGTAGTCCGGCAAATACACCCCATGCGGGAATACGAAATTATGACGTTCTACGTGGATTACGGTTACCTTTTACAGTGAGACGACGTCCTTGCGGACGCGATCCAAAAGCAATACTAGATTTCTGCCGTTTCTGCGTCGCGCTTCATAACATTGCGTTCTATCATTCCCCTTTGGTCTCTGGAATTCGGGATCTTCGCACAGACAAAATCGGTACCCTAATGAGTATCTGTGGGACAATGACGAGGACAAGTGAAGTCTGGCCCGGATTGGTTTTATTTGCGAAGTTTGTGGTGGTCTCGTCAATGAGATAGAACAACAGTTCAAGTGGACCGAGGTATAGTCTCTATATCCGTGTAGCATGTCTTCCTGATCACCTGGAGTACAGCCTAGCGTGTCCTAACCCAACCTGCGGAAACCGCGTTGCATGGCAGTTACAAATCGATACCCCCAAATTCACGGATTAAAAGTTCGCATTCAAGAAAATCCCCCCGAGATACCAACTGGATCTATGTCTTGGTCCTTTGATGTCATCCTCAGATCCGAATTCGTTGAACGAGCAAAAGCGGAAGATAAGCGCGTATTTACAGGAACCTTCATCGTCGTGCCCGACGACAGTCGACTTGGATTCCCTGGTGGAAACAAGGTGGAACTACGACAGGGAGTGTTACCATTGGTAACTGGCTTGAACTTGAAGAGTTTTGGTGTGCGAGACCTACAGTACAAAACGGCCTTCTTAGCATGATGGTACACGATGCTGATGGCAGAGTAAGTGGCATATATGCGCGTCAGCGCAACGACTGATATTGGTCACAGGATGATGCCAATGTCCGTGGTGAAGATAAAGACGGCGAGGAGGATGTATAAGCCTTCCTCGGATCACTGACCGCGCCTGAATTCGATGAACCCAAGAGTATGATCAACTCTGACTACTCTCGCCTGGTTGAGCGTAGCGCTGATAGTCTACGACCATGAAATCGTAAAAAAGGCACTCTTGCCGCAGCCAATGTATGGTATACACAAGCAAATCGCTGAAGGGATGCACTTGCTTGGCGACATCAAAGTGTCAATCTTTAAAGTACGTGTTAACAGCCTTCCGTCCGAATTGCTGAGTTGTTCAGAGTTTCTCACCATCAGTTCACTAGCAAACCCTGCCCGCGATCGACAGCCAGAGGCTACAGCGAATATCGATATCAAGACATTTTGTTGGTCGTGTTGAAAAATCACCGACAGACATTGCCTACTTCAGTTTTTAATATTCAATTTCCGTGTCTGTGGCCGTCCTTCTGATTTATCTATTTAGTGCTACATCAATGTTCCCCCGACTCCCACGTACAAGTTTTTTGTATCACGTTTCAACCTTACCAGGAATCGGGGACTGGCGCACAGCGCCGCTACTGTGCGTGGTAATCGAAATCTGCAGATTCTGGGAATCCAACGGTGCTAAGATAGCTAGCTCGAATGCTATGATCGTGAGATCGTTTATTTCGAGTTGATCTCCGAGTCGCTGGAGTGACAGAACTGATCATGTGTCCCGTCCCCCCCACATGCTAATTCGAATGTTCGTACTCACGTATTCACATTCGGCGTCCTGTGCTACCACTTTTACCCGATACGCTCTGACAGTACTTATCCTGAACACCGCAAAACCGAGGTGAACGACGAACGTACGCGGAGAGGGACGCGAGAGACGTGCTCTCTGCTAAACGCCTTGGTGGTCGGCAACAGGGCAAAGGCGCACTTGACAAGCACAGGCGAGGCACGAGGAAGGACAGAGACGCGGTCCGAGGCGTTGCTGTGCGCACTCTGTACTCGCGTCATGGAGGTCGACGAGAAGAAGTAAAAAAAATCGCGGCGATGTGGTCCCAAGTCGAGAACGAGCATCTAAAATAAGGTCGATATGATGATGATTATCGCCGGCCTCTTGAAGGTACCATCGAAGATAACAAGGCGACCCCGCAAGCACGTGGACTGTCCCATCATGTGTCTTCAACTTACCGTGATATTTGTGGTTGCAAACTAGGTCCCGAGCTAGAGGGTAGCACGGACAACTCGGATTACGAGATGGGGTCGTAGTGCGCAGGGTCATGTTTGAACGAAGACTCTTCCACTGGAGGTAGGGACTACTAGAGGTGTGTCGGAGAGATGGAAGATACAGGAGGCTCGTATTTTTGGTGGTGGCTCTGCCAGAGAATTACACACGCAACGTCCTCGGCTCTATGCTGAATGTACTATGCAACGTTGTCTTTCGAGATTGAAAGGCGGGATATCATCTTGAAGACTTTTTCTCGCATACATTGCGTGTGTCCGATTGTATCTCACTCTTGCCAGTGAGGTCGGTCCTTATCACCAGTTTCGTCGGATTGCTTCCAACAATGGATCATTGCAAACGCTGACGGAGCCCGAATTACGTTTTGGTAAGTGGCAAGCGTAGTTCAAGTACTCAGAGCGCATACATTCAAAACTGAAAGTTTGACCACCGAATGAGCCTGTTGAAAGTAAGCCTCATCCAACTGACCAACATACCTGACCATCGTCAGTTGGGTGATTGAATGCCGTGCACAAGTAGTAGGGTCCAAGGATCCACGTGAGTGTGGATATCGATGTGCAACATCGGCGTTCCTGATCTGCATTCTCTCGTTGGCGGTGCTGGCTGCTGGGTTCGTGAAACATCGCAGGTCGCAATTCTGCCTGTGTTGTCTTACACTTCTTTGCGTACCTTCGGTTCGTCATGAGCACACGGGAGTTGCACGCACGCGATACCCAAGGCCATTATGGCAATAGATTGAACATGCCGTATGATTCGAATGCAATCCGACTCGGACGTTGGTCGATGTCGATGATCAGCAGACAGGATCGTGATCAGATTTCCGAATCGCGTAACGGTTGTCGGAGTCACAATGCAGGTATTTGTGTGAGATGTTTTGTGTCGTGTTCCTTCCTAGAAGCAAGAGCGAGATACCTGGTGGGATCGAGGGAACTTAGAAAGTCGCAAGAAGGCGATTGCAAGCCAGCACGACAGAGGTGAAGAACACTCCATGGCCCAAAATAAGCGCTTCTGAATCTGACAGGGCACGCACCAAAGACGGCAGACTCGTCGCCGTGCGAAGTATCCTATTCTGAGAGAGACCTGCGCACTTACCTTGCACTTACCTTGCAAGGAGACGATCGGGATCGATCACTATGTACATACATGTCCACCTGCTGCGCATACATCAAATGATTGAAGGAAGACGATCGAGGAGCCATGATCCGCAGGATCCATCGTGGTCTGGCCGGCGAATACAGACGATGGGCACCGACGGTGATTGCGGGTGGCGGGTACAAGAGGAAACAATGTCGCGATTTATGGCTTGGGGGTGGATCATTCCAAGTTGTCGTTTCTTTTCCGACGATGTTGTCGGCTGTCTGGAATCAGGATGCGTGATACCATGTTCGGAGCGCTTTGCTTACTGGCGAGTCTGATCGAGCGAGGGCTGTGCAAACCAGTCTTTTTACGCTGTCGAGCAGACTGGAATTCGTGTACACTCGGAACAAGAAATTAGGTCTTGAGACGCCAGCGGAACATATGTGGCATGTTCCGTTGGATGCAAGATGAAGTTCCGAGCATAGCGTGTCAAATCTAAATGGGACCCATCAAGATTATTATAACACAGTTGATAGGGGGGACAGCCATGTTCAATCTCATGCCAGGTCAAGCTTTTTGCCGGCAGAGGAGGCGGTTCCGAGTGGGTTATCTTCGGACCGGAAGCGACGGCAACTGCGGAGTTCCCTGCGGAGTTTCCTGGCTATGCGGCGATTGAACGGACCGACGAACGATTGCCAGGCCAGCACTTTCTGAGCCATCCGGGTGTAATGATCTTTGTCATTCATAGGCAAGTGCGCGCGTTGGCGTTGCGTCAGTGATGCGGCTAGCTTGATTCATCCAACACCGTTTCTCTTGTGGATCATCCATCTTTTCAGTTCGAGTGTCGTTATCCATCATGCAGAAACATCCTAGCGGTCACTCGCTCGCCCATTGTCCTTGAGGCCTCCCAGGTGCAGCTCTGGAGAGTTTGTCGTCAGTACAGTGCCTAGCAGGCTAGCTCTGCCCCGTGACGTGCTCAGAGCGCAAAACAGACAATCGAGAAGCATGGTTGCAACGTTGAACCTGTATCCCCGTCAGGGTACGTACCTAGTTCACCAGCTTGCGCGCGCTCGAGAGCCAGAATCTGCGGCGACGCGGCACACTGTGCGGTCACATCAGGTACTATTTAGTGTGTCGTCCCGTCAAGTGGCGCCACCTGCACCGCATCGCGCAGTACTCATCAACACGGAGGTTCGCTTTAGATCGGATTGCCATATCCGTTCTATTCTCTTTTTATCACTTATCAGTCTTTTCAGTGACGCCACCTATCGATAAGGTAAGTACGTTTCTTCCGGTGGGCGGGGTGGAGCAATCTATTATCTGACAGCACCTTCAACCTTCCCGGAACCATATTGTACGCGCGTGATATGGACGAGATTATTTAGATTGATAAGGTCGGTACACAGCCATCCACATGTACTCATCTAGTCTTTTCCATAGGGAGCCACATGTAATTGGAAACCAGGCAACCTGTCTGTTTGGGGGTGCACTGACCTGCCATTTATCCCCGGCATTGCGCATGGGCACCCATATGACTGATTACAGTGACACAGCTGGTATACGCCGAGTGCCGAACCTGCCAGCAAGACGGGAAGACTCCATGCAGATGACATCCCAGATAATCTTGCAGTGTAACGAAACTGATCGGTTTGTCACTGATATGGAGCATTTTGGTCGCGGGAATCATTACATTCCGATCACAATATGGAAGAAGACCACGTCCACTGCCACATTTGTAGTCGATCTGGTAGCTACTAGCTGGACCGCGGACGGCGTTGCCGTCCTTCGGACGACTGTACAAGGTCCGTTCCGCTCCGAGGCTGTCACATTTGTCATGACGCTGTCTTCGTCCCGTCTGGGGTAGGGACCGCACGTAAAACAAAAAGGAAGAAACTATAACGAATAGATGGACCGCCAATCCCGGACAAACTTGAAACGCGCAGTGACACGCGGGTCGGAACAATGCTGGAAAGCGTTCGGATCACCCGGTGGGCATAAGCGCAAAGCGAATTTATTATATGATATTTAGATTTACATTGTGAAATCTCTTTCAAGAGCCTCAACATCGATGTGTATAAGCCGGAGGTGTTCGCTAACCTGGTGACACATTGACCTAATGGCGAGTCTCGAATGCCGCAGCTTCCTTGATGGGATCACGGCGGTGGGCGAAGAAGGAACGGGCAGGAGGAAAGAATCGGAAGGGAAAGTGCCTGCTTAGGATGCCCCGCTCAGCGGGTGCGATCGGGGGGGACAAGGATACCAATTCTGGGGCAGAGTCGAGACAGTCGGGACACGTGCCTGACCATGTCACTTGCATACAAGTCGTTCCTACGTCATACACACCTCCATGGTCTCGTGAACATGTGTCACGCTAGTCTGGTGACCAGACCGCCTACCTATGAGGCACAAAATAATGCCAAGGATACATGGTAGTCAGTGAGGTTAGGTGAAAACCAACTGAGACGATCGCCCAGGTTTTCTTCCACTCCAGGTTGTGTCATGAAGGTACTCATGTGGTGCCATCAGGTGTCGTTTGCTGACACCTGGGGTAGTTGTTATCGCGACGAGCTGGACGAGGTCCGTCTCCCTCTAGGCCGCCAACGCTGGCTATGGGCCGCATTTCTGGACACTCTGACTCGAACCAATAGAACTTATCCACGCTGAGAGAAAAATAAACGTGTGAGGATGGAATGGTGCAGTGTGAACCAGGCACGATCAGAACCATGATGGAGAACCATGCGGGCATGACAGCTCCGTTGCGATGTGGGGTTTTGCCGGCTCGGATGTAATGGGGAATGCCAGGATACGCCTTCCCGTGATCCAGGGACCGTGTCAATTTTGGCCCACATTTAAGCCAAACCCTTGCGGTTTACTTAAAATCCTCAGGTTGGTGCTGCTCCCCTTGGCATTCTGAGCGCTTCCTTCGTACTCCAAGCGTAGTCAAACTTTCCTCTCTCTTAGCGCTCCCTTGTCAATCAGCCATGCCGGGAGGAGGTGTCACTCTTTCCGCTCCTACACACCCCAACCACATCGAGGCTCCTGTCACCGTCAAGGCCTACTTGCTCTGTGCTTTTGCCGCCTTTGGAGGTATCTTCTTGTGAGTCCAATCCCAACCTGATCCCGCTCGTCCGCTCATTCCCCCAACAGCGGCTACGACTCTGGATACATCAATGGTGTCACTGGTTCAACGGTCTTTATCCATCTCATCGAAAACAACGACTCTGCAACGCTGTTGACGGGTCCCCACAACTCGCTCATCACCTCCATTCTCTCCGCGGGCACTTTCTTTGGTGGGGTCGAACCAATTTCCATTCTTGGTACCATGTCGCTGACTAAGCAACTGGCAGGTGCTTTGATTGCCGGTGATTTTGCTGACTGGTTTGGCCGTCGGCCGACCATCATCATAGGATGTATCATCTACACTGTTGGTGTTATTCTCCAAGCTGCTTCGGCCGGTCTCGCCCTAATCGTCGCTGGCCGTCTGATTGCTGGTATCGGTGTTGGCTTCGTTTCTGCTATTATCATCCTCTACATGTCCGAAATTTGCCCAAGGAAAGTCCGTGGCGCCCTCGTCTCTGGCTACCAATTTTGTCAGTACAACCCCCTTTTATATGGATTTTGTTCATTTAGCCATTTTTCACACAGGCATCACCATTGGCCTTCTTCTTGCCTCGTGTGTTGACTACGCCACCGAGTCAAGGACAGATTCGGGATCGTATCGTATTCCGATCGGCATCCAATTTGCTTGGGGTCTGATCCTCGGCACTGGTCTTTACCTGCTTCCCGAGTCTCCCCGTTACTTTGTCAAGAAAGACCAGGTCGACAAGGCTCGTGCCGTACTCTCCCGACTCCGTGGTCAACCCGAGGACTCTGATTACATCACCTCCGAACTCTCTGAGATCGTCGCTAATAATGAACATGAGAAAAAGATGATTCCCATCACGGGCTACTGGTCCAGCTGGCTCTACTGCTTCAGCGGTTCTCTTTGGGAGGGAAGCAGCAACATCCGTCGCACCATTCTTGGTACTTCTCTACAAATGATGCAGCAATGGACGGGTGTCAACTTCATCTTCTACTACTCGACCCCTTTCCTCAAGTCTACTGGCGCCATTTCTAACTCTTTCCTCATCTCCCTTATCTTTACTCTCGTCAATGTGCTTTCCACCCCCATTTCCTTCTATACCATCGAGAAAGTTGGGCGGCGCCCCCTCCTTGTGTAAGTCACTCGGCAAATCAGACACGGCCATTGCATTCATTGACGGTTCTTTGTTCGCAGTTGGGGTGCCTTTTGTATGTTCGTTTGCCAGATGTTGGTTGCCATCATTGGCGTCACTGTCGGCTTCAACAAGACCCACTCTGTCAATGGCGTTGATTTCGCAAACAACATCCCCGCTGTCAACGCCCAGATCGCCTTTATCGCTATCTATATATTCTTCTTTGCTTCCACATGGGGTCCTGGTGCCTGGGTCGTGATCGGTGAGTCCCGCCCACCATATTCCCACTCCTATCTCCGTCCCATCGCCCTCCTCTGATCTGTGGCTGATTGCACACGCAGGTGAGATCTTCCCACTGCCTATTCGTTCTCGTGGTGTCGCTCTGTCGACCGCCTCCAACTGGTTGTGGAACACCATCATTGCTGTTATCACCCCCTACATGGTCGGCGTAACTGAAGGGAACCTCCGCTCATCTGTCTTCTTCGTTTGGGTACGTCTTCCATTCTTCTACCACTCTCTCGATTGCTGACGCCACATCCCGTACAGGGTTCTACCTGTGGATGCGCCTTTGTCTACGCCTACTTCCTCATACCTGAAACCAAGGGTCTCACACTGGAGCAAGTTGACCGGATGCTCGAGGAGACGACACCACGCACCTCCGCAGGCTGGGTCCCACAGATAACATACTCGGAGGAGTATGCAAAGGAGAAGGCTGAACAAGGGAGCGTATAAGCGAGAACCGTCTACCGTCTTCGTCTCCATATCCTATGAGGGGTTTGTAGGGACGATCGGACGAATGAGCAGGAGAAATATCATATTACGTTTTTTCTACATTGTCCTTTTTTCTCCATCTTTTTCCTTTTGGTTTTACTCATGTAATGATTCCATCGACGATCTACGTGGACGACGTCTTGTCTATTTTTTGTTGTGTGTCCCATGTCGTCTGATGCTGGTGTTCTTCTTCTCCCTTTGCACATCCTGTCCCCCTGATCACACCTCACGAGAATGGAATGGATCGCATTGCATGTATGTAATGACTACTATCTACGTCTCTCAACGTGCCAACTTTGTCTTCTTGCCTACTAGTCCAGTAATACACCCTCGGGTTATTCCTGTCTCCTTCTGGTTGGCAATGTGCTGAAGTGGACCGGTTTCAACACCGTCCGAGTCGTTGCAGTTTACTCACGAGAATGAAAAACACCTATCTCACCTATCTCACCTCTATCCCAGCGAACGGAGAATAGGGCCTAGGCAGTGCACCAAGTGACAATACGATCGATCGTTGCACGTGTCCAAGAAGATACAAATACATATGGCACATGAATGCATTGATCCGCCCATCTCACTCGCGGATTCAGAGGCGGTTCTTTATTGTTCTTTACATATAGATATATATATAACGTGAATTGCTTCTCGAACGCATCCCCAGGGTCAACTCAGTTGGTGTTGGCAGTGTTGGCGTTGGCGGTTGCTGTCACGTTCTATCATGGGGTATATTGGGGGTATATACCCGGAGTCACCACGTACAAGGACATCGGGCATTCACGCGATCTCATGAGCCCCCGCTCTGTCCCGTTCGTTCGTTCATCCAGTCCACTCCCTTGTGGCGCCGTGCGTTGCTTTCGTTTCAAGACGAGTTTCGCTCCGTTTCATTATGTAAATCCTTCTCTTCACTCTTTATTCAATCTCCTGTTGCTTCCATTTTCTCCCTGGCCATGTGGTCTTGTTGCTTCGCGCGGTCCTGCTAGCTAGCATGTAGTATGGGACGAGAGAAGAGAAGACATGCGGCGTATCATCGAACAAGTTGTGCGGGTGGCTGGTTTTCCCTTCTTTCCATTCGCTCCGTTCTGGATGGGTATGTTGGGCGAGGTCATGTATTCACGCGTGCGTGGTATCTCCACACGTCACCATAGTTGGGGGCTGAGTACATTGTTATACGTACGTCATGTCATCACCGACTCGAGTCTCGAAAAACGCCATCACCAACGTAAGTATCATCACCTTGATCGTCCGCATGGATACGCCCGCCATATTCAAAATGCGAAGCAGACCATCATAAGATTCATAACGCCGTCGTCGCAGCACCTCGGTCATCGTGAAAAAAAAGCAAAGAAAGCGTTGTGATATTTTGTGTCTTTGCAGCAGAATACCGTTATGTATAACACAGGTCCCTCTTCCTCCCAGGTCATGCGTACGACGTAGCTTCTGACGAGTGACCTCGACCGAATTCTTCCTTGTCGCCTTTGACGAACGCGCGCGTACATTGTGCCATCGTGACGGATCTGCCGTCGCGAGTCATCAGCATGCCAACCAGTCAAGAGAGATCGAACAAGAGGTACGCACGCGCGCGAGATGGGGTCCGTTTGGTAAAAGTTGGTGATGGGCTTCTGAAATGCTTCTCCGGACACCTTGGCACCTGCCGTCGCAGCAGCCAGTGTCTTCAGACCTGCTAGCGCCACGTCCACCGACGTCCGCTCCGTCATGTCGTACCGTACCAACGTGGGCGATATCTCCCACATACGGTCCCTCAGGCTCAGTACATCATCATAGGGTAATGGAGTGCCAACAATTTCGGAGAGGGCACTAGAACGAGTAGTATGAGTGATAAGGTAACAGTAGGTATTTAACATAAATGTACATACCGAATGATTTTCCAGTCTTCTCGCGAGGCACCCGGTGGAGGCACTGCAGCTCGCCCAAGTTGCGACCGTCCTTCCGTGTTCACCCACGTCGCGGATTTCTCTGTGTATGCGGCAGCAGGCAAGCATACGTCTGCAAGGGATGCGCCTAAATCACCATGGTGACCTTGGTACACCACGAATGCGTCGCGAGGGATCGATTTGGGGTCGACCTCGTCAGCATTGAGAAGGTAGATAAATTTAGGCTTCGTCGTCGTGGCCCTCTTCGAGGGTACGAAACCAATGTCGCAGGTGGCGGGTCTAGATGCGATCTATGCCATATATAAATAACTTTAATGAACGTTTCCACTCTATACAACCCATGGGGCTTACTCGGTGGAGAACAGAGAAACCGTTCCATTCGGAGGTGATAAGAGTGTTCTTATGCTTCTCGACGAATTTAGCGAGAGCATTGTACGCAGCAGCACCATCGGGATGCTCTGAGAGTCCACTGCCGACGATGAGCAACGGTCTCTTGGCGGCCTTGAATTTCTCAGCAAATGCGCCCTTGCCGGCAATAAAGTCAGCGAGGGCTTTGGTGTCCGCACCAAGGTAGTCGTAGCCATACGTTGTATCTGCAGGTTCGCCAATAAGACCGACCTCGAGACCTGTATGTAGCCAGCTCTTTCTAATGCGCGAGTTCAGGACAGCAGCCTCATGGCGAGGGTTGGTGCCAACAAGGAGGATGACGTCAGCACTTTCTACGCCAGGAATCGTAGCATTGAAGAGATAATTCGACCGGACATCGACACCGTGCGGAGGTGGTGCATTGCCATTTACTTGATCGAGGGTAAGGTTGTCTGAGCCGAGTCGGTTGGCAAAGTCTTTGAGGGCAACAAGGGACTCCGTATCTGCCAAGTGGCCAGCTACAGCTTGAATTTCGTCGTCCTTGGCACCCGATGCCGCCAAGCCGTCTGCGATCCTCTGTAATGCCTCTTCCCAAGTTGCGGGGACGAAACGGTCGCCTTCCTTGATCAAAGGAGTCGTCAAGCGTTGGAACTTGAGGCCATCGTATGCGTAGCGGGTCTTGTCGCTGATCCACTCCTCGTTCACATCGTCGTTGGTACGCGGTTGTATCCGCATGACCTGCACACCCCGAGAGTCGACCCGAATGTTTGAGCCAACAGCGTCTAAAACGTCTATAGATTCCGTATTCTTGAGTTCCCATGGGCGAGCGTGGAAAGCGTATGGTTTGCTCGTCAATGCACCGACAGGGCAAAGGTCAATAATGTTGCCGGAGAGCTCCGAATCCATCGTTTTCTCGACATACATGCCGATCTGCATGTCGTTTCCACGACCAGTTGTGCCCAGTTCCTCGACACCTGCCACCTCGTTCGCGAAACGGACGCAACGTGTACATTGGATACAGCGGTTCATGGACGTCTTTACGAGGGGTCCAAGATCCTTGTTCTCTACGGCACGCTTTCCGGTAATTTCGTGGAAACGTGTACGGTCAGAACCATAACGCATCGACTGGTCTTGCAGGTCACATTCACCACCTTGATCACAAATAGGACAATCTAGTGGGTGGTTGGCCAAGAGGAACTCCATGACACCCTCGCTATCAAAAATTAGAATTGCAAACCGGGTCTCCCAAAAGACTCACCGAGCTTCATGGACAAGAGGCGTATTGGTAAAAACCTTTGCACCAGGCATTGCTGGCATGGCGCTAGAGAGTGTCACGACCAAGTAAGACACGACGAAGTGATATGCTCACCATGACGCGACTGGTTTTGGTGACCGCTCAACCTCCACCAAACACATACTACGTCGACCAACATCAATCGGCATGTCCGGTCCGTAGCGAAATCAACGACTCACCGACAGTTGCCAGCAATTGCAAGTCTGAAAATACACGTGAGTGCAGTAAGCAATCAAGTAACCGGCGGCGTACTAACCTGTCGTGGTAACAAAATCTTGAACTGAATTAGAACGCGATAAGTCGGCAAGTGCAAACTAAAGAACTCACCGGGGAACGACAGAACCAGCTGCCTCACAAGCCTGGATCAAAGCAGAGCCTATTCACCTCTCAACCCAAGGCCTGAGAACGTATATTTGCCAAGACCAACCTTGTGGGACAGTGACTTCCTTGCCATCTACTGTCAGTGTTATATCCTGCTGACGCGCCGACGTCGACGATATTGATCTGCGGCCTATTTTCCGCCATCCTTTAGCAACCAAACGAGACCGACACAGAACCGCACGCTACCTCTCGGTGACGATCCATAGCAGGCAACCTTTCCGAGTCGCCCCGTGGAAGTCGGCCGGGAGACAAGCCTGAGCATGCCAGTAGGAAGCACCAATTATTAGGAAAATGCGGGAGAAAAATCCAACAGAGAGCGTAGGGACGTTGGCTTTTTCGTCGGATGTGAAATATTCGGTGCTCGTCACAGCGCACCACGACCAAACGAAACTACCCATGGCACCAATTGTTTTAAGGCGGAGATCTATTCTGGCGGCAGTTGCCGCACTGCCGAACGTGCTTACCTAATTTGTGGGTCCAGACCTTCCTCCGCCTCTCATAAACAAGACCTCCTCGACACGTTAGCACGCCATCTGTTAGCACAAGGGTTTTGAACCACATCGACTGGTCCACCCGCTCACTGGTGCAAATACATCATCACTCTCCAGGTATTCCGTGACGACCGATGGTCAACTTACCATGATAGCCAAAGTTGTCATTGACCCGTTTACATCCACGAAACCGTGTACGAGTCGAACAAGAGACGCTGATCCTTCTCGTTTCATCAGCGATTTACGATGACTTCCTGAATTGCCTCCATCACCTACACTACTCACTACTTGTATCTCTCCTCCCACTAACTGTCCGCAAATACCATGGTCCCTAGAGAATTGCTGGTCGGTATCTCTTGGCGTATGATGGATTGATGATGGGTTAACTTATCGGGCCTTAGCTTCAGGCTTCAAACTCAGGATTGGCTGGAGCACCAACAATGATGGCGTGCTTTCTCGCGGCACTTTTTTCAAAGTGTTAGGCCCGTTCACTCAAACGTGAACTTGAGTGTGCGGCGCCAGGTTTCCAGTAAACATCACATGTACAAACCCTTGTGGGTTCTGGTCCCTCTGTTCAATTGGTTCATCCGACGAAGTGGTATTCTGATAAGAGGTGCCAGTTTTGACGTGGTTTGGCATTTACAGTAAGGTCTTTTTTTGGGACTGAGTCGGGGTGCATGAAACAAGCGAACAATAACCCCGATCTGATAGGATGCTGTAGATGGATGATCATATAAAGGAGCCTGGGGCCAGGTTATGTCAAGGACCCTCATCGTCGTCGACTCGAGTTACCAAGTGCTTGTGGATAAGGCTCTAGCCGGAGCAAAGGAGCTAGTCCCTTTTACAAAGCATGCTGCCCTTTTGAGGTCGATCGCTGGTCGATCCGACGACGTCTTGGACGGCAGGTACTCTGAGCCAGGCAAAGCTTACACCCTCGTCAGTGCATACGACGATGTTACGAGGGGCTTGGATGCGCAAGTCATCACAGCCTCGGTGCGTGTTTATCGTCTTTTTCTCATCATCCGGTACCAATCTCTGGACCATCGTCTAGTTATCCTGCAAGGAATCGGAACTACTCCAATATACATCCATCCGAGATTTCCAGGTCAGCTCTTTTTGTCCGCCTTCACTGATCGAAACCAACTACGTTCCTCTAGATGTACATCGCAGCTTGTCAAAGTCTTCTGAGGGGGAATACCGGGGCGCCGCTTCTGAAATACTCTACCCTCAATATATTTCTGTTCAGAAACGAACGTCATCCTTCGTACTTCGCTAGGACCGGTCTCGTGATTCAAAGCTCGGGCACCGGCAAATCAGGGGTTGCGCGTGTAGCTGATCGAATCCTCAGTTGTGTAAAAATTCCCACCATCAATGGGCTGGTACAGCTTCAATTGCTATGCTTTCTTCAATGCGCTTTTCGAGGTCCTGGAGAAGCATCTTTCCAAAATGCTCGACTCGGATAATAGCAAGGAAAATATAAAGCGTTGAACTGAGCGGATGTGTAGCGTGAGCTACTCCCATAGGTTCGCCACAAGGGAAAGAATTCATCACCGAGGTCAAAGTAAAATATCTGGAGGTGGTCACCCATCGATTGACAAGCTTAGTAGGTTCGTCATAGAATGTGCCGTCCAAGTGAAAATCTCAATTTTCGCCAGAAAAAGACTTGCTGACTGAATCATGTTTCCGAATTGAAACTAAAAGATGGACCTATATGTTCCGTCCATCTTTGCGAAGCATTCTGGCAGGAGGATTCGAACAGGTCCATGATGGTAATTGCGCTGGACGAAGCGCAGGGGCTTGCTGCCGGACGGGGTTGGGAGTTGAACAGTATCGACCTCTCGATGCCCTGTACCAACTGGTAAACGAGTACTCCTATGGCAGATACCAGGTATGCCATTTGGGCAGTGCTCGCTTCTGCGGCCTCTGGGGCTGCCGATTTTGCCACCAAAGATTCATGAGTGTGACATTTCTGTTGTGGTGAGCTTCTAGTCATGCGTTTCTAGTCAGTGGGGCTCGCCTCATATACGTCGGTAGAAAAGTATTCGCACCCTACACTCAACTGGGATGGGACCATAACGCAATCGACCTCGGTGAAGCTTCCGTCAGAGGATATTTCCAAACTTCGCCACATCTCGGGTTATGGACAGCCCTTGTATATCCCATTCATGATCTTTCCTTACTGCTCTGACCATTGTCTATGCGATAGATGGCGGTCCACGATGGTAGAAACTGCTTCCTTGAAACTACGTGGAGGGAAACCCTGCGACCCAATGGAAATCAGACACGTACTCACAGTGTCGTGTCAGCGATCCATGATAGGACACCCGGACACCGTCCCGCATGGGGGGACAGGGGTGGACAACTACCTCCACATTTGCTTCGGGAAACATTCCTGGGGGCAACACGGAACGGCGCTCATTCGTTGCCAACATATGGCGCAGTGTCCATTCATAAAGCCTGTTTGGGGTCAATACTAGTTCGAGGCAAACGTGTAGAGGTGAAACTCATTCGATATGATCATGGTCTTTAGATCCTGTAATGACACCCTCACATACAGATCCAATGTGAAAAGTATGAAAATGCAGTCTGAAATAGTTCACGACCGAAGTTTTGTCCCAGATCTGTTCTCCAAAGACGATTTTCATGACAATGTTACAGGGCTGGACGTGACCACGCTCGTACAAGTCCCTGGAGAGATGCCAGAGTAAGCGGCTCGTAAGTCCGTCACGTTGACCAAAGTGGTTTCCAAGCTGCGAGGATCACGGTGCAAATGGTGTGCCGCTACGCACGACAACAGAGGCTTAGGTGGATAGCTTATAAACTTCCAGCTGTGATTCAATCGTTGCTTGTGTATCTACGCAGGGTAAACTGATGCGGCCACCTACCCGTTCCTTTCCAAGAGACCTGATGTCTGGGCATGCCCGAGAAGCTCGTGCAACACCAACAGATAGTCGAAAGAGACACCCATCTCGGGATGTGGGGTAAGTAAATTACCGAGGCACATGCATTGGGAACATGGGGAGAGCGTTCCAGAGTTGCCATGCGAGTCTGATGGATGAGTCGATCTTAGGTAGTCTGACTTTCCCCGTGCTGCAAGTTTCGTGTACGATTAGTACGCTTCTGACATTGCTTGAAGTCGTGCACCGTGCATCAATGAGGTTCAGACTCTCACATTGGTGGTTCCTCCCGTTGTTCTTCTGGTATACCACTTGAATCTAATTCATTGCCAGTGGTCTAAGAGATCGCTGCAGTGATCGTGGACACTCTTCTAAATTCAGTGACCTGACCGGAGATATCGGAGAAAACGGCTTTTAGTACAGCAGGCTCGAGTCGGATCTTACAATTCAACAAAACCCCAGAATTTCTCGGCTCGAAAGTTACCAGGGCGCGCACGGTGTCGACTGCACATGTTGATTTCAAGTTAAGCGAGTCAATTATGGATATATGTGGACGATGGAATGATCGGGGAGATCGCACCAGCCCATCATAGCGGGCGCAACCCAAAACAAAATATCCCCATCGTGTTCTGCGTCGCTGAACGTTGTTGACATGCAGATGGGGAAAAGGCAAAGGCTAAACCTAATTTACAACGCGCGATGCTGTAGTGCCTGCCAGTTCAAGTACATAAAGATAAAGTGTCCGAGGTTTGTTCCTCTGATCGATTCTCGTGTAGATACCAACGTCATCTCGCTTCCTCTTGGGCTTAGACCACACGATATATCCCCTATGCACAAAGGGGAAATCTGAGATTAGGGTGCCAATTGGTAACAGCTCGTACGCGTGAACAAAGAAAAAGGTATCCATGATATTGATATATGCACATATATATTATTTGATCATGCATGCATCCCCGGGGAGATAAATTACGTGGCGTCCAATCCTGACCTTAATTTACAAGTGCATGCATTGAGATCCTGAATCGCCTCTCTGGAGCCTGTCTGTGGTCTGGTCATTCCATGTACACAGCACTCTGCAATATTTCTCAATAGAATTCGCTTGATACGGGTGACGCGCCAACTGGCGACCCCACCACAAATCGAATGGGGCGCGAGCCAATGCCGGCAAAAGAAAGCAGTGGAGGGAGAGGAGCGCCACGAGCTCATTCCAAGTCTTCCAGAATCCTGACTGCTGGGAGGGCGTCCACAGTGGCCGGCAACAATGCAGGATGGTCATCGGGGTTCAGTCCAACGAACCACATCCATTCAATATTCAGTTCTAGTTCCCCCAGTTCCAACTTAGCCTTCAAGTTTGTATGACAGTAAGTGGCAAGGAATTCGATCGGAGTTTGAATCAAACTTGTGCAAGGCCACGTCTGCTCTACCACGCCATTTCATGTCCGCAATTTTCTATCTGTTTTTGGGTTTGCGTACAAGACATAATGTTACAGTCGTAAGGTATCACTAACTGCATGCGACCAGGACAAATGCGAAGGTGACGGTCCGCCTGGGACCCAAGTTGTCACGAATACGAGACAAGGAAAAAGCGACGCCGCGCTCTCATGGGACGTAGGTGACCATCATAATGTTCACGACCAACTTCTCCAAGTCCCCTCCCGATGCGAAATGTACTCGCTCCTTGGTCATCGGTCCAGCCCAATCCGACAAGACGAAAATTTCTGCCTCCGCTATTGGGATCGCGCCAGACTCTTCCACCCGTGACCGGATTACATCGGAATCTGTCTTCATCATATCGAGTTCTTCATCTTCAGCGGGGTTGCCGTAATAGCTCATCGGTCGGGCCTGCATGGTCACGCTGCGCTTGGAGGGTGAGGTGTAGGGTGTACCAAAGCCCATCATAGCGGGTGTTTCGGGAACGGCGTCGTTGCCACATTCTACCGTGCGGTCAATAGGCCAGATGTACCCCCCTGCTGCCCAGTGGAGCTCTGGTGCAAGCTTGAAGACCTTGAGGGCATGGTACAAGAGCGAATCGCTCCCTTTTAACTGGTAACCACACGGAAGGCCGTCAGCTCGCGCTCTTTCGCCGATCACCCCGCACCGCGCCACACGCCTCAACCAAGGCGAGGCGGAAAGGCGCAATGCAGGAACGCAGAGGAAATGGACGTACATGCGGCACCAGCAATTCGGCAATCGTTTCGGCTGGGTTGATTCCATAGTCTTGCGTGAGGTAAAACGCCACCTTTCGCCCTCGCGACAAACTCAACACAGGGGACAATAAATCCAAAAAGCGTTCGCTCGGCGTAATTAGCGGGTCCACCGAGGGCCCGTACGTCTTGAGATGCACCGCAAACGAGATGCTCATCCGACACCCTTGTTGGACGGTCTCGACCTCGTACTCGCATTCTGCGAGGAACGCGGTCCATTCCACTTCTCCGGGCTGTCCACCTCCGAAGAATTTTTCTTCGGATCCCTCGGCGTCCCGCACGATCAGAGCACCACCACGGTACTGGACAGGGAGGGTGACCACGATCGTTGCCACCCGCCCATCATTCCGCAACGTGCGCGGTTGTGGGGTCATTCGGCATCCGCTTGCCATCACCTCCAGGCGATCTCGTACCGTGATGAGGTAGTGGCCGACAGGCAGGTTCGGGAAGATGGCGCTCCGTACGGCGTCGAGGATGGGGTGGTTCGCGATTTCCAGCGTGGCAGTGAGAGGGAGGTTGGGTGGGTAGAAGAGGGAGTCACGATCGGGGTAAACGTTGATCCCGGCTGTTTGGTGAGGTCGACATGCCGCGAGCAAGACGTCCAGCGCAGGCGGCGTGTCGTAATCAACATCTATAGGGAAATCGAGCGAGTGGGTGATGCCACTCTGTGGCATTCGCAATTCAATGCATTGTCACACCGACCAAAGGAGAAGGAGACGCACCTTTGAGCGGAAGAAGAGGACGAGCGCGGAGGGGTCGAGGGGGATGCGGCCGCAGGTGGTAAAGGGTCGTGCTTTAGCGGCGAGCAAGCGCGAGACGCTCCCACGGAGTGCGTGCTCGGCTGCATAGTCTGACTTGAGCCGCCGTGAGGACGGTCGTTTGGATGGTGGGTTGGTGTTGCCCTTGAGAGGACGTTCAATCTCGAAATCGGACTGACTTTTCGTCCGGTGACCTTGATCAGAGTGTCGACTGCTACCGTCTGAGAGACGGCTGGCGGAGGATAGTGCGGGTGAAGAGAGTGCTGATAGGGGATACATTGCGAGTGGGAGGATGGACCAGTGTGAGGGGAGGGGAAAAGACTGGACGCAAGAGGTGTTATTTACCTCGGACGCGGTGGCTGTATAAGACCACTTGCCCGAGTTGGCTGGTGGAAGAAATGACCGATACGGCTTTCCTGTCACGGCCCAAGGCAACGTGTTGATGAGATTCCTCTATTCTCCTGTGGACGGCCCGTGAATATGGAATGAAGATAGCGTGGATCAAGATTAGCAAGGCTGTGAGAGGAAGTCGGGAAAAAGATTGCTCAGGGGTGCGCGCAGACTCGGGATATTATAGAAGTTCTCGCTGTCTCGCTACGCTACTTCCTTGGTTGTCTAATAACGCCCCCTTGTCATAATTTGACTTGACTCGCACCACTGGACGACAACGCGCGTTCAACGTGGTAGCTTGGTTACGTATTGAGACGAACAACAACTATAGTAACAGAAGCGGCGGGGGACAATAAAACGCCCGGATCCTGGATACTCTGTGGGTGCCTGCTTGTTGTTTGGAAAAAGAAAGCTGTGCCCTGTAAGCTCCAATTGCGTTGTCTTGCCTCAAAGACAATGCAAGTCAGTATATGACCGCGGGTAATGAGCTTCAAGGTGTAGGATCAATGACGGGCCTCCTGGCAGGCTGACCGGCTAGCGGAACAACGCGAGTCAGAAGCGGACCCAATATTTTTTTATTTGTTATTTTTTTTCTTCTTTCCAGTAGAACGATCGTACATCGCGACCGCCATCAGACTTGGTTTTTACAATTGTGACGCCAACCAAGGTATGAAAGAACGGTAGGAACGAACTGCGATGGGGTGAGTAGGGAGGCGGTGCGACGGCCAAACTTGGGGGGGTGGACCAGACACGGAAGAGACGGGATAGGTCGGATCACGAACAATCCTTACCAAGCCAGACGCAAATGAATTCGTCAGAGATGGCTATGGTGTTACGCCCGAACCTCCCGGAAGGTATCAAAACCATGGCAGTGACTCTGAAATGTCACATACACGCGCATCCAACCATCACGACGCAGCTGCGGAGGATCGACCCAACGGTTTTCTCTTTTTCGCGACACGATTTGTATTGCCGATGCGGCGATGTGTGCTGTTCAATAGGTACTGTACATGGAACGGCGTCCTTCGTAATATTGCCATGGTCGCCCGCAGCGATCGTGATCGCAGCCGTTCATCTGCAAAATAAGTCAAGGGAGGTGTTAAAGATAGGTCATGCGCGGGCAGAAGAGTCATGGGTGTGTCTCACGTACATTTCCCCCACTTACGTACCTACAAGCGGAAGGCGTTCCTTCCTTTCCTTCCCCGGTCCCACCTCGGTGTCATTCGTCCCGTATTACTCACCATCACAGAAGCCGGGATACTATGGCGGGGCAAAGAATCCATTAATGAATCGCGTCTTCAATGGGTAGTAGACCGACTCGGAAGTTGCTCGCCGGTACGGCGGTAGGGGGGCGGTTGACCTGAAGACAAGTGGTCTGGGGCCAATACACCGGGATCGACGCTGAAGTGAGAGAAAAAGCAGTGACATGAACATCCTTCCATTTTGCAGCGTTTCGAAAGAATCGAAACTGCACAGGCAAGTTGGTTGTTTATTCTTACTCTCTCGTTCTTATTTTATTCACCATGTTTGGTTCTGGGGATGCGGACAAACAAACGTTGATGTCCTTTTTTTCTGGCTGGGTAGGACTAGCCAGTGTCCATCGAGTCGAACTGATCCGTACGGGCGTTGAACAAGAGTTTTTCCGAACGTTTTGTGCTATCCTGGCAATATCCAGTGTGGAGCGGAATCCCAACAACGCGCGGAAGCCCATAGCCCCACCGCCAACTCAAATTTATCCCACTAAAAACAACTAAAAATACCCCCCTTGGCCCAGATCCAATCTTATCTCTTTCTCATGATCATCCTTGGATTTTAGAATTGGTCATGCCCTAGCGCTGGAGCAGCCACGACCAGGATTGTCCCTTTTTTCGCCTTCTCTCGGGTTCTTCCTCTCACAACACGTGTTGTTCATGATGACTGAGAAAGAGGGTGCCTGCGCCTTCCCCCCTGTGTACATGTATGATCATGGGTCCCGCGGCGTATCAACGCACGCATGTGGTGATGCCATTGCCAACCATTGGCGTCCCTGTCGGATGTCTTGGGCTCCTCCATGACAGCCGTGTCTGTTGTCTTGTTCAGGGGGGAGATTCGGATCTCGGTTTTCTCCGGGGTAGGTTAACGCCATTCATTAGACTCATTTATAGCTGTCAGCGTCCGTGTGGAGATTATTCTAAAAAGTACGCGGTCTCTCCGCTAACGGTACGTCCCTTTCTATTTCTGCTGTGCATGAACATGCGTGCTGATCAAGAAGGACCAGCGACAGGGGCTGTATGAGAAGACGGCTAGGGACGGGAAATGAAACATGAAGTATGTGGCACCAGTTGTGTCACCATTGGGGCTCATTAATATGGTCGTTTCATGTGCATGGAGGGTTCATGGCAGGCTTTTCACCCTGTGCATGACGACACGCAAGCTACGGAGGGTTACATCAACGACGAATATTAGTATATGCCCAGGCCCGTGCGGAACAGGAAAAGATCAGGCCCGCCGGAACGAATTGCCGTATCGGAATGCCTCCTGCTAACACGGTGATCGTTGAAACACTACACTTGGAGTATATGCAGTACCGACACCGAACACGTGTTTCCCCACGTCCAATGTCAACGTCCGCCTGAGAGGCGTGGTGTCAAGAGTCACCTGTCATCAGTCGCGGCGAGAAATAGAAAAGACGGCGAGCTTGTACAGCTTGCCAATGGCCTCGCTGATTAGGAAGTCGATTATCATCTCAGTTCAGTCATCAGACAGATCGCAAACGATTTGGAGGCCCGCTGTTAGAACGGGCGTAAACGGAACAGCGAGGAGGTTGCGATCAGCATGCTCCGGGTCGCTCTGGTAGGAAGGAAACATGGCCACCCGCCTGACCCGAGAACCCGATAGCGGAACCCACGTGGGTACAGGCTTCCATAAACGGAGACACCATTGGCTCACGCCCAGAACCCGCTCCCGGATTCCCGACGCCACACTTGGACCCAAACCAGGTCCATCTTGTCCAACTCTGGATGTGGTCCTTGGAGCTTGGAGTCGAGCACTGGTTTATCGCCATGGAACTGGACGCAGTGACGGGATGGTTATCTATCTCCATCGAGTACCTGAACATGTCGTCCATTATGCCCACGACCCATCTGTTTCAGGGTTGCTCGCCATGGATGTCTCCGGCGCGATCATCACGCACCGTGTGTCGAATATCCAATATCCATCTCCAATTCTCCCCGCGCTACGTGCTTGTACCAGTGGGTGGTGCCCGCTCCAAGTGCGTGTTTTTCCGATTGTCTCCGAGACTCCGTTGCTCTCAGGCTCCCTCAGCGCCGTACTCCCTTCGGGAACTCTGGCGCAGCGGCAATGACGATGGCGTTTCAGTTCCTTTTCGGACTCGCACATCCGCCTACCTGTCCATGTCCCCGTTCCGGCAGATGAGAGTACTTGTCAGTGACTACATTCGGAGGGACGTCGGGCGCCCGTTGTCGATACTCTCATCGATACCAATACAACTATCGATGATCCAGATCCAGTAGCGTGTACTGACTACCGCATGTCGAATCTGTCGACGTCGTTGCTTGGGTCAACGAGCTTAGATCCACGCGTCCAATCACCCAAAAGTTTGACGTTTGAGCTTGAAACTTGAAGGTTTGACAGCGCTCGAGCCGCCCGCTGAACATCAACAAAAGGCTATCATCGTCGTCATCATCAACCACCGTATCGTCCATCACTGAGGGCGTCCGAGGTGAATGCAGGGAAATCTTATTTCAAACTACAAAAGAATGCGGCTTGATGTCATGGTGGTACTCGTTCAGGGGTACTCATGCATGCCCCCATACATTCATGGCCGTCCTCGAAATCCGTTTTCCATTTCTCTGGTGATGAACATGCGCTGTGATAGTGTGATAGTCGTGGTCATTCATCAGGGGGTTGTGATCGCGTCCACACATGCAGTAGCAACGAGGCAAGCATTCCCCCTAATCGCCGTGGCTTATCTTGGTGCCTTTGACGTGAGATGACCCTAATGCCTGCACTGTATCCAGGATTCTCATATTTTTCCACTTCAGTTCGATCACGGTGGATGGTGGCCAGGTTGGCGCCAAGGGTCTGATGTTCCGAACCACCAAGATGAATGGACGACTTTTCGGCCAGTGGTCGTGGCCGATTCGAAGCCACGTTTCGGTGACAAGGGCTCGTAGAACCCCAGGCAATTAAACGCAATGCTGGACTACAAGGTACGTGGCTTGCATTCTTTGAATAAATCTTTCAATCAAATCCCCACCGAACCTCTTGGGACTATAGAGTTCCCCGAAATTTACCCTGCGGTGGACTGCAGTGTCACCCAGAAGAACGGGGTGAGCAAACGAACGAGTTTGATTTCGTGTCGAAAGGTACGAATTCTGTGAATCGCCACGATAACACTCGATGGTCACATGAGCTATGCATACTGATGAATAGCTGATGCGCAGGCAAGGATTACCCCGTACTGGCTGGCCGAATAACGAATATATGCGTATGGTTTGCGCCTTGGCGTTTTGGTAAGAAAAAATATATGGGGTAATGCATGCCATCTTTACGGAGCAGCTGACCTTTCACGAGTACCTCGTCAATAGACCACCGTGACTGTAGGATGCCCGGGATGGGCATCCAGGTCGTCCTCGCCCCCCGCCTCTGATCGGACACGATTCAATCCGTGGGTATATCCGAGTCGACATTGAACGTCTCGATATCCAGACCGTCTTTCTTTGTTGTAAACAGCGGCTAGTAGGCGATCATCGATGCATCGATCGCGGACGGACGCGGTGGATATCGTACTGGACACGGGATGTTTCTCGTTTCTTCCGCGTCCTCGACTCGGAGCAGGTCAGGACAACGTTTCCGTTATTAGCTATGCCTAGCCCCGATGGCCTGACTCGGCTGATCGATCGTGTGTCGTGTTGTACAGAATATCGAGTCATGGGTCGTCGTGGACCGCGTCGCGCGGGATTGACCCGGTCTGGTTAAAGGGACTTTTCAGTCAAGTTTTTGGTGTCGTGTTGGAGAGTCCGCTTCCGAGATTGATCACGGCCATCTCCTTTGTAGTGCTCGGTTCAGGTAACGTTCTTCGTGCTGCTTATTCCTAGTTCTCAAGTTGTTGATGCCAAGTGAACTCGAGTTTATCTCGTCGGTTGCATCTCACGTGCATCGTCCCACCCCACCTGCACACCCAAGGCGGCATTGAATAAAATGAAAGAGATTATAGGGATACGTCATGCCAACGGCTGGTTACCTTGCGCTCTGGAAGAGATACATATAGAAAGAAGGTCCACGTGCTGCAGTGAAACCAAGGAGAGACGTGAGACAGGATAGAGACAAGGAAAGGATGACAAGATATATCAAGATGTGTAGGTAGGTACGACAGTATAGAATGGAACAAGGGCGTGTAAAGAGACAATATGGAAAAAAAAGAGAGAGGGACGTCTTGAGCATGTGGATAAGTAATTACCGCAAATCCACGATCTCGAGTGGCATATCTTTCATCTGTACGTGTCCCTTGTCGGCATCCTTGATGATTCAGGCCGTGCAGTCCACCATGACATGCCAGATGTAAATAGCGCGCATGAGTACCAAAAAAGCGAGACGGGAAAATTAGGCAAGGGAGACATACGGTATAAATGGGAACATCAGGATGCGGATGGAACGCTTCCTTGGCATGACAATTCAAAATCGTTTGTAGACCGGGTGGATCCGTTAGACGAAAGATTCCAAAGCTGTAGAAATGTCGATGCTCAAGCAAGGCACACAAGGATGGGTAAAGGACCTACTTGGGTGTAGATTTCGGGGCACAGACAACGGCAAAGGATTCAGGGAGCATGCGTTGGAAGCCCGAGTGGGTATGCAAGTCGACCGAGGACATGAAACCTGTACATGTATACGATAGCACGGTGAGAAGTGGACGTCCGAGATGATGCATGAGACAACTCACATGACTGTGACGGGTGCGTGTGGATCTAACAAGCAAAATCTTGAGCGTGGACATAACCAAACCATCAAAACCAAACCTACCCATCCAAGTGTGATCAACGACCGTTCCTCCGTAAATTGCATCACTAATTCTTCCTCATCCATCGTACAGGTATCGCTCGTCGAATGCTGCCTGGGAATTAACAATGTCGTCACGACGTACTTGCCTTTTTGGTCCCTCCCTAATAACAGCCCACACGTTTCACGGTTTCTCGAGGTATTGAGGGCGGCGATGGAGAGGAAGCGGGGGAGACAGTCGCGTGGGAGGGATACAGTCTTGAGTTCTGGAACACGGTCTTCGCTCGCGCGCTCTCGGATAATGCGGGCTGACTCTTGGGAGGCTGTGCGAAACCGTTCATTGTCGGCGTGGAGCGATGGAGCGGGTGGTGGCGGTGCGCCTTGCGTTCGAGAGAGATTCGAGTAGGTCGCGGTGTATTGATTGCCAGGTGGTACTGTTTGGTGGACGACCGGAACGGGTGCGGAGGGACGAGGAAGCCTATCGGTGGGGTAGAGATGGGCAGATAACGTCTTGGACGCGCCTGGGATGAATAGGAGGGAAGAAGGCCCTACTTCAGAAGGTTTGAGGGTCGGATAATTGAACATGGATTGTAGGGAAGGTGTATAACCTTGTGAGAGTTGGTGCTGGGACATAAGCTGCGGGTATTGAACGTGCGCGTCCGGCGGTGCGGGTGATGTGGTCGTGATTGGTATCGGGTATGAAGGACTAGAATGGAAGAGAGTGGGTGACGTGCGATCACTGACGAGGCTAGCCTACGTACCCTTTCACAGATAGCAGCTGGCTCCTGTTGCGGCGTTGGGATGAGGACGGATATGAAGACAGAAGGCATGATGAGGCTAACCTTGTCGGACTTTCTAGTGGCATGGAAGGTGGGAGGGCGTCTTCATAGACGGGTTCGCCGTTCCTTGGCGAAGGCTGAGCATACTGATGAGTGTGGTTCGAATGCGCAGGCGCGTATGTAGGGGAAGGAACGACACTGCGGCGAGCTGCGCGAGACGCTGCTTCTGCTTCTTGCTGACGTCTCAGAATACCTTCGTGCTCTCTATTCTGTCTACGAAGGGCTTCCTCTTCTTCACGTCGTTTAGCTTCTTCTTGGTAGTGCCGGGTATCGTCACGTTCACGTTCATGTTCTCGCCGTCGTTCTTGTTCTTTGCCGCTGACAGGGGTGACAGGCTCTGAACCGGATCTGTCCGACCTGTCTCGTCTAACGAGAGACGGTTCGCGAGAGATGTTTGCTACACGTCTTGGAGCTAACAACGCATCCTCTCTATTCCTACTCGGCTCGGTGTCGATCTGTGGCCGACGATGTTGAACCCCAGTCTTTTGCTCGACCGTCCTGTAGAGTGCGCCGTTTGCGCGTCTCGCTTCATCTCTCCTGGCTTCTTCCCGTCTCAGTTGTGCCTCCCGTCGCGCTGCTTCGTGAGCCTGCCAACCTGATTCGTCATGGTCGGGATATCGATCGGGTCTGGAATCGACTTGCATTTTCACACCAGCGTCCAGCGCGGTACGCACGGCGGCTGCTTCTTCAGGGTGTTGCGCTGTCCAACGTTCATAGCGGTCAACGAGGATGGGTTTTATATCACCCAGGTGCATGAGGATGTCTTGACCATTCTGTGTAGATACATCAGTGCCAGTCCACACGAGGGAGTGTGGGTATAGTCTAGCGAGATAGACAACTAGACATGCGTCGCATCTATAACTGCGCCCATCCATTGAATCGCGAGACAAAAATGCAGAAGGAAAGAAAAGGGTTAGGATAGGATGTACTGCGGACTCACGAGACCAAGGTTGTGGCGTTGCGTTGCGGTTAATAGTGTAAAGTATTCCTTGTGTGAAGGAAGTTTCTCGAGAATGATGGTGGCTGCCTTGGCGAATTCGACGAAGGCCGCCTCGAGGTCTCCAGCCTCATGGTAAGCTCTGCCAGCCTTGCGGAAGCCATCAGCAGTTTTGAGCCATTGTTTCAAGCCCTTTGAAGGGTCCCACAAGTTGTATGTAGCGCGATTCGCGAGTTCAGCAATGCAAAAGGGTCTGCGCGGGGACGAGGAGGACTGTGGGGACGGGCGGGCGTAGGAGGTGGTCATGATCATGGCAAGAGCCAGCGCCAGCTCACATCACGACTAACTAGGACTGCCTTTTGCGGTGACGCGTCATAACTTGAACTTGACTTTCATCAACCACTACCTCAGCCAGGACCACTGCAGTCCTTGGCCGTAGCAGACATCCAACAGAGGCTCACACGATCATTTTTCACCGTAGACAAACCAGAGAAAGAAAGAGTACGTGACGATGGTTTTGCAGACGGTCAACGGTTATTCTGGAGGCATCTCCCTGCGCTATCCTTGGTTCGTTCAATTGGGGTTCATTTGGATCTGACTGACGACTAGACTCGCGCTGGTTGCCTTGAAAGAGGGAAACTTTTACCGCTCGATGTCTGGAGGGTTGGAGTGGGAGTGAGCATCAGCTCCGTTTAGTAGGTTGACCTATTTCTGCCTTGTTGCTTGCACGGTAAACTGACGGTCTTGAAAGAGATAGAGCTGAAAGAGTTCCACTCAACGACGGAGTATCTTAGGTGTTTAGTCTCCGACTCTCATCAGGCCAGGTCGACTTGTAATGGTTGGAATCCGGTATGGACCTGAAGATTGTCCAGAGTATGTTCACCTTGGGGTCTCCGCCGGCGCGTACCATCAAAATTACGTCTTGTGGAACACGAACACATTGGTCGTTTTTGTCTTTGGCAAGCACGTAGTTGAGAAAGGCACAGATTTCGGAAAAGCTGTCACCCTTGGACGTCGGACCAAGCAGCTGGAAGTATTTCTGTTTGGAATCAAAGGAGACCGAGCATGTATGTCTTGCGTAGGAACAGTGACATGGTATTCGTTACAAGTTACAACATAATATTAGCATTAGATACGTGTATATTTGTGAGCTACTGAGGGGCATGTGGTGGTGTACAGACAGCTGCTTAATGAACATCAACTGGAGGAGGGATGCTGAACATAGTGTGAAGAGTGCGACGAAAGCAAGGAAGTAAACGAGAGCACGTACTCCGTCCAAGTCAAACAATCTCCACCACTTTTGCTTTGATATCTTTGGGGTTTGCCTGGGTTGGGGTTCTCGGAAGAATAATATCATGTTCGGCAATGACACGCTTGTCTTGGCCATTCGACTGCAGCTCGAGCAAGATCGCATTGAATGGACGCCTAAGTCGGACCGTTAGCCGCAAAGCCTGTGCCCGGGCTGGAGACTCGGCATGCAAAGTGAGGTTGACGCAGAAGCGTGGAGTCACTGTCGGCACCGTCGTCCGACACGAACCCATCAAGAGGATCGCGGAGATTGCAGAGCCATGCATGTACGAACGACGAATTTCCGGTGTTTCTGCGGTGGCACCGTGTCTGGAGTCCTAAATTCCACTTTGCCCAGCAATGCGACCGTTGGGCGATGAAAGGATCCCCTGACTACCACTGAACACAACGGATGAACTGTAAACAACGGCTGATGAAGGTTGCTCGAGGGAGCTGGATGAGTTTGCAATGGAGTGGGGCGTCCTGTGGTGACAAACGCAGTACGCAGCTGTTCCACGCGGGTGTTTCCATCCATTGGCGGTGGACCATAAGGTAGTATCTGGCTGCAGACAGCAAAGGAAGTGGGAAGAGCAAAAATGTAGTGATTTTCCCAGTCCATGCAGTTTCTCTCGCGCTCCTGGGTCCTCCGAGCGGACACTGGTGATAATCTCTGGATTAACGCCCAGTGCATTTTCCAGTTCTTGTTTGCTGGCAGGGATTCCTTGTAGTTAGTGCGCATGTTATTCGAAGATGGTTTCCAATCACGACCATAGAATCGAACCTCGGGACGCAAGAAGTTCTTGTAAAATTCAACTACGAGTCATCCATCAGCTCCTCGCGAGCACACCAGGCTCAGAGGAGGACAGGACACCTGCGAGATAGACAGGTGTTTCTGCTGCTTCCTCGTACCAACTGTACACGGAATTGAGAGATTATCGATTTATCACGAGGATGTCTTGACCATTCTAAGCGTAGACACATCAGCGCCAGTTCACACAAGGGGTGGGGTATAATCTAAAAATATAAGCATATGAGACAACCAGACGTGCATCGCGTTCATAACTGCGTCCATCCATCGTATCGCGAGACAAAAAATGCAGAAGGACAACAAGGTCGAGATGGGATGGCAAGACGCGCACTCACGAAAGCGAGGTTATCACGTTGCGTTCCGGTTGCATAAGAGCGAGAAATATTTCTTCTCCAAAGAAACTTCTCAATGATGATGGAGGCTGCTTTGACGAATTCGATGAAGGCTACCTCGAGGTCTCCAGCCCCATGGTGCGCTCCGCCAGTATCTCAAGCCTTTTAAAGGGGTCCCACAGGATGTCCGTAGCGCGATTCGCGAGTTCAGCAACGCAAAGATGCCTGCGCAGGGATGAGGAAGGTCGTGATAGCCGGAGGCTCGATCAGAACTTGAAACACGACCAACATTTATTGTAACTGCCTTTTCTGTTTCAGGTGGCGTGTCAGACTCTAACTTGACCTCCACCTTTCATCCACTGTAGCATTCCGTAGATGCGGCTTGTCGAACTGCGCCGCGGATGGATGCTCATTATAGGCGTATTTCTACTGTTCATGCTGGCGGGTCTTTTTGCAGCCAAAAATGACCGCAGGACTGCTAACCGAACAACCTCCGGGGGAACACGTTGGCTCTCGTCCGACTGGCTTTCGTTCTCGCGGAACACCACCAAGCACCCCATCACCACGCTCATGAAAGATGCCAAGGTCGCGTTTACCAATCTCCTCGCAAAACAGAGCAAGACACTTCCGGAGGCCGTCGCCGAGTACAAACGGCGCTACGGTCGAGATCCACCTCGGGGATTCGACCATTGGTGGGAGTTTGCCAAGGAACGTGACTTCAAGCTCGTGGATGAGTTTGACGCCATCCACGAAGACCTTGCGCCATTTTGGACATTGAGTGGAGAGGAGTTGCGTCGGAGAACATATCTGGTATGATCGGCTAGTTCCCCTCAAATTGGAACAGTCCTGAATGCATCAATAGTTGGGGCATCTGCCTTCCATTACCCTTGTCCGCATTCAGGACGGCAATGTGTCTGAAGTCCCAATCGACAAAGCGTACGTTGACACAGAGCTAGGCTATCGATCTCGTGGGTTCTGTGAGCTGCTCGAAAAGTTTCTAGACAAGGTGCGTGTGAGCTCCAGGGTGTCACTCGTGGAGCGATACTAATTCTCTTTGTAGCTGCCCAACATGGACTTCGCGATAAACGCGAAAGCAGAAGGTCGAGTGCTTATTCCTTGGGAACACCTGCAACTTCCCAACCTCACGCTACAGGACTCTTCTGGTATGTACCCTTCGCATGACTTGAGTATCCGTTCATAATTCTGCCCGTGCAGATGACATGAAAAAGATGTTGAATGACTTTACGCCTGACTGGGAGGGTCTTGGGGGTGTGTGGGAAGCCTACCGGTACACTTGTCCTCCCGGCACCCCGGCACGGCAACTGTATGGCTCGTATCGCGACCCAAACATCGGAAAACCGAACGTACGTCTCGGCAATCCACAAGTTTCAGACGATCCACTCGCGTTTGTCAAGTCTGTCGACGACGAATACGATTTTTGTGAAAACCCATGGGCTCATTACACACAGGGTCACTTCTTCTCCGATTGGAGAACAATCCCGGTGTTGTCTCCCGTGTTTTCTCCCTCGAAAGCCAAGGGGTTCGCAGACATCAGGATACCCAGTCACTACTATCTGGGACCGAACCCTCGGTACACATATGCATATGATCGTGTTACTGAAGGTGTTAAAGAAATTGACGACATGGAAGTACCTTGGGATCGGAAGAGCGATGTTATCTTTTGGCGCGGTGCCACGACTGGAGGAGGTAGCACTCCGCCGGGATTTACTCCAGCTTACCAGCGGCATAGGTATTTTTCGCCTTTAAACCTATCACTTGATTCACTCAGCTACACCCCGTCCAGATTCGTCCGAATGGCGCATGAGAGTGCCGCTAGCAACGTGACGGTCATGCATGCCTTGCCTTCACGGCCTGACACGTTCATTTCGACCACTGTTCCGGCCCAAGATCTCAACAACGACATCATGGACGCGGCGTTCGTCTCCGCGGTCGGTGAATACCCGGGTGGTGAAGAGGAGCTGCGAAAAATCCATCGTTTTGCAGGCTCTGTACCATTGGGCAAACATTGGTCGTACAAATACCTCATTGATCTGGACGGGATGTCCTACTCTGCACGATTCATGGCGTTCTTGGCGTCGGATAGCGCTGTGCTCAAGTCGACAGTTTACAAGGAATACTTTTCGGATTGGATCCAGCCATGGTAGGTCTTTCCTCCCTGTCGATTTCGTCTGCGTGGCTGTTCGGGCCTCGAGGACTGACACACGTATCTTCAAGGTTGCATTATATACCCGTATCGTCAACGTATTCGGAAATCTATAACATTCACGCATATTTCTCCGGACCTTCGGCGTCAACGATGGCCGCTGCCCATGTGGCGGTGCCAGGAACAGCCGATTGGGAGGCAGTGAAACGGGAGAGGGACGCACAACTGCGACAGACAGCAACAGCAGGGAAACAATGGAAACAAACTTTCGGGCGAAGAGTCGACATGGAAGGTTAGTGCCATATCCTGCGATTGTCTCTCTGGTTTAACCTGCTGAACAGTGTATGTCTATCGACTCTGCTTGGAGTATGCCCGGCTTAGTGCAGATGATAGGGATGCGATGAGTTTTGTGCTGTGATCTTGCTTTAGTTGTCAAAACCCCCGACCCCAGTGGGTGTTTTGTGAACAATTTATACTGTATATGGTTAGTAACTGCATTGTATCAACACATCGGACGATTAGACTTGCGCAGTTTGCTTTATTTATGTCTCTAATTGTGACTGCTTTCTGTTAGTTTGGTTCGGCCTGCCAGGATCGCAATGTAAATTGGGAGTGACAGGTGTGAGTTAATGTATGTTGCTGAGGCTATCGTGTACACTTGACACTCGCATCCGGGTGTATGTCAAAGTAAAGGCAGATACTGGATTGCAGGACTTCCGACGCACTCCAAACCAAAATGCATTAAGAGCTAGTTGCAGTTGACTGGTTTGTTTAAATATCTAACAAGAAGGAATGCATAGCACAGTTGCACAACGTGCCAGGAGGCCAACTGTCCATGGCAGGCCCGTGGAAAACGTAGTACGATCCATCATCATCCGTGAACATGGTCAAGAGGCAGATGGTCTAATTATATAACAATGTCATTTCCAAGTCACTGTGGGACAGACTTCTATGTACTATGTATGGACAAAAGCACAAGAGTCTGGGAATTGTGCCTCAGGCTTGACAGCATGCGAGTTTGTCAACGGTGGTGGCATGTTCCCGAGTTGCAGAGCACCTTGTACTTGAGCCACCAGTAAGACTCATACATTCTATTAAAAAAACATGGTCACTTACAGGCATGAAACACCCAGTCAGGCGGAATGTTGAACGGAGTCGGCGGACTGTGACTCGGAGCAGGGGAATGTGGAGTAATCGATCTATACCAAATATGGCAAACTCCGGCGCGCACCTCCCGAAGGTCAACCGAAGTTAAATTCCCTCTTTCAAGAAACTGCAAATTGTAATGAAGCAGAGCTCGTGTGCATACTTTTAAGACACCAAGATTTGTAGTTATTACCAGCGCAAGTGCGCACAGTAAGTATTTTGTGTGACATAAATAACATTGCACCGCGTGACATGTGCGGTCCGGTCGTCTGTCAAGTTACTCAAGTAAGTAGGATGTTTCTTTTTTTGCTACGTAGATACCGTTATCTCACAGACCCTAAGACCTCACTGCCAGCTTCCATTTTGAACAGCATGGGACTGCCCTGGTGGCGTGTTCTCTCTCAACGTTCCAACCTCCAGTTTCTATCTATTACTGGCCCAAATTCCATAAATGCTGCGCGTCTACAAGCTCCGGGGGTGGGCGTTCATCATAGGCGTATTTCTACTGTTCATGTTGGCGGGTCTTTTCTCAGCCAACAATGACAGAAAAATCGCAGGACGAACAATTTCCCAACTATGCTGGTTCCCATCCTGTTGGCTGTCGTCACGGAACGCTGGCACGATCACCGAGCACCCTATCACCAGGATCATGGACGATGCCAAAATTGCGTTCACTAACCGCCTCAAAAAACAGAGCAAGACACTCTCAGAGGCCGTCGCCGAGTACAGACGGCGCTACGGTCGAGATCCACCTCGGGGATTCGACCATTGGTGGGAGTTTGCCAAGGAACGTGACTTCAAGCTCGTGGATGAGTTTGACGCCATCCACGAAGACCTTGCGCCATTTTGGACATTGAGTGGAGAGGAGTTGCGTCGGAGAACATATCTGGTACGATCGACTATTTCTCCTCAAATTGGAACGGTCCTGAATGCATCAACAGTTGGGGCACCTGCCTTCCATTACCCTTGTCCGCATTCAGGACGGCAATGTGTCTGAAGTCCCAATCACACAAGCGTACGTCGACAAAGAGCGTGGTCACCGATCTCGTGGGTT